>WKFP01014843.1:299010-311331 GCA_011057875.1 Pterocles orientalis | reverse complement strand
CTCCCCCGAAAAGGCTTGGCCTGTTGGCAGCTAATAATCCCCAGAAACCGCACAGACGATTCCCCCAGAAAGGGGGGGGAAAGGGGGAAAGGGGGTGCACCGCTCCCGGAGGCACTCACGGAACGGAGATAACAGCCCAAGCGTCTCAACCCGAGACCTGACCGAAGCAGGAAAAAAACCAGCTAACGATCCTCCGGGAGAGGGAGGATGCCAAAACTCACGGAACGGAGATAAACGAGTGTCCCGGGCCGAGAGCTAACGGCGACCGTGGGGGGAGGAGGGGAGGAAAGGCCTTGGGAGAGCGAATGCAGGCTCCCCAAAGCGAGACGAATCCGGAAGTGAAAAGCCAGCACTCCTGGAAGAGTCTTTTCCTATATACTGGGTATGATGTGCATGGGATGGAATAATTGGTCAGTCTGCTTCTCAATCTTGACTTAAAAGCAAATCCCAAGCTAGAAGCCGGGCTCTCTCTCTGTCTATTGAGAGAGAGAAGCTGAATGTATCTCGTCCTTGAGAACAAATAGCAACATCCTAGCAATAACTATAAACGTTCTTCTCTGTTCTTCTCTTATCAATTCTCTCCTGAGCAGGAATCCAAAACATAGCTTCTTGCTAGGTATTTATGAAGAGAAGGGAAAAGGAAAAAAAAAAAATTAACTCTGCTCTGCTTAACCCACGACAATGAGCTGAAGGACAAATAGGTTATCCCAGGCTCCTTTTACCAATGGCAGTAGGTTGGTTATAATCAGTTTCAGTTCACTGCTGCTAAAGACACAAAACTTCCTCCCTTTTTTGACTATATTGACACTAAACTTTGCTGCTGCTCACGACACATAGGTCACTAGTCTCCCTTTTTGTTCAAGGACTGAGGTCAATACCTTTATCAGAGACATTTCTGGACAAATTCACAACTAAACTTTTATCTCTTAGTCATGGGCTTCTCTTTGTTAACTGCAATCATTTGCCAGTTTTTTCCCAATAGGATTAGTATACCAGGTTCACTTGACATTCATGAATGCGTCACTCAGATAAGTTACACATTTTTCAAGACAGTTTGCCATTTCAAGCAATCTTTGCAGTCCTCCTTTGCAGCACTGGACATGCTCCCTGCTCATCTCTCTCCATTAACTTTTCTCCCAGGTGGGCTATTTTGTTACTTTCACAGTGCTACTAGTGAGTTTTATATCTATGTTTTTCCAAAGCTCCTTGAACTACTGTTTGATTCCTTTGATCAAAATACTATCTCCTCTTCCCACCCCCCAGCATTTTCCTGGGGTGCTAGAACAACTTGAAAAAGCACAAAGGAAAAGTGTTTCTCATATCAGATAGTGAATGGAGAAAAAATAATATATATATATATAAAATTTTTCCTTTTTTTTGGTAAAGGCAACTTACAGCCCTACTATCAAACACAGAAAAATACTAAATGTCACCTATATCCATAAAATCCTTCCTCAAAGTTGGTGGAAGGTATTTCCTCTTCAAACATTTACAAAGTACACTAAGTACTTAACTTTTTCATTTTTTTTGTCCTTTAATTATAACATTTCTCCCTTTCTCTGCTGTTTCCCAGAGTGGTGAGCCTGCTGGAGTTTCCCCAAAAGCATGAGTAATGGTTGGACAGTTGGTGTCTGAACCCTGCATCGCAGCTCTAGATATCTCTGCATAGAGTTGAATGAGCCAGACTCTGAAAGATCAGGGGCCTCGTCTGTGTCAAATGAGCATGTCCTTTGGCACAGACCAAAGCTTTGGTATACTTTAAGCCCCAAAATGGGTACTTATCCTGTTCCAAGTGATCTTTTTCAATTAGTTGTTTGCCTGCTGTTAGCTGACACACTCCCTTACTAGTTATAAAATCACTATCGAACACTTTGAGCTTCACGATTTGCTTTCTCTCAGAGCTAGTGTCACTATTCCTGTTAATCCACTGCCTTTTGCATCTGTTTCCAATTAAAAATTAAGGAAGCATTTATCCGCTTTAATCCCATTCACCATCCGCTGCTCTTGAAAGAGTCCCTCTGAGTTCACAGTGCCCTTGTGAACAGGAAGCTCTGAGAACGTGTGCATGCTGCTGATTCATGCTAAGTGATAAATTCACTGCTGGTTCTTGTACTTTGTTCGAAATGCCAAACATCCTCTCTGCCCAGCATGTATGCATCCTTAGACTGTGCAAGCCTTCCTCTTTTCTCTTTATCAAATCCTTCAAACTCTGTCCATCTCCTACACAAGCCAGGTGAAGCAGTGAGTCCATGTCACAGCGCAGATAATGCCGAGTGCCTGGATATTCAGAAGAGCTTTCTTCCAAGTTTACTGATGGTGTGGTCTTTACCCAGAGTGAAAGATGGTGTTTTACCCATAAAACACTGACAGATTTCCTTGTTTTCATCTTCTCAATTAAGCTCAAGAGCTTAATTTTTACATGGAACACAGCTCTTGGCAAATTACTATAATATACTTTAAAGATTAATTCAATCTATCTAAGTTAAATGGAAATACTTAAAACCACCAAGTATTCAGATCTGATCAGAAAGGAGGCTATTTTCAGACTGATATTTCTGGCTTTGCTTTTTTGCAGATACTGCATTACAAGCTTTTAAAACTTTCTTCATTTGCCAGTCATAGCTCCAAAGGTCTGAAGCAGAGCCTCTGAATCTTACCGTCTTCTTTTAATTGTTTCCTGAATTAATTCTGCTCTTATCACTCACCACGCTGGAAGGTCTGGCCCAGCTATGCAGCCTTATAAAATTTTGAACCTTTATGAAAGACAATCAGAGATCCTCACTGTCTCCCACCAGAGCCCTGCAAAAGTCCAAGATCCTCTGCATTTAGGGAATTCCAGCAGTTCAAATTTGTGTAAAGCTCCTAGAAGAAGGGAAGAGGTGAAATGATAGAAAAAGAGAGGTGAAAGAAGGATTGAAACAAAACAACAACAAAAAAGAGAATAAAGGGACAGAGAGCTGGAAGCATGGCAAAGATGGACAAAGCAAGAGAACATGAGAGAAAAATGATACAGACTTACCAAAAAAATGGTGAAGAAGAGAGACAAGAAAATGTGTGGTAGACACAAGAGTCTACAAAGATTTTACTTGATTAGCAGACCCTTGTAAGAAAGACTAACATTGGAAAGAACACTGCACTGCAGAAAAGCTACCAAACAGTTCATTATTTGTTGCTGTCATCTGGAGTTTTCAAAGTTTCTGTTTACGAAAAGTACACAATGTGAGTGCAGTTTCAGATGTTATTTTCAAAAATGTAGGATTATACTGTGATCCCTCTATTTGCCTTTTTATAAATTAATCACTGATAATGCCCCCAATATGCATTTAACATCATGCTCATTCTACAAAACCTGCAAAAATCATTACTGCAATGAGGCTACTTCTGACCACATGTGAAATACGTGGGGCACAAACTGATATATCTTCCCATAGCTCTCATCTTAGTCTGTGTTCTGCTTTGAGTTGTAAACTGTGTTTTAAAACAGTTTCAGACAGATATTTGGTCACTTGAACACGGGACTAAACTAGCAGCATACACACAGGCAGTCAGCTACAGAACTCAGTTTACTATTGCTGTGAAAGCTCAAGGAGAGAGCCAGGTGTGAATCCACCTTTGATCTTCTGAGATGGCTGAAAGGCCTCCATCTTGCCCATGGCTTGCATGCTCATGAAACACATGACAAAATGGACATAGACTTTCAAGTCAATCAGTAACACACAATTAAATATCTGCATTTCATTTCCAATGGTGTCATTGAGTAGACCTCACAAGAAGTAACTTTCAGGTCACAAGCATTATTATCACCAGTGCGTCTAAATATAGGTACCATTTAAAATGTATTAATCCCTCCTTGAAAACAACATCTGCTTGAAATAGTTTACCTTAGCAAATTTTGTTCACTGGGTGTGGCTTCTTCTACACAATGGTACCTCTGACAGCAAAGCAGAGTCTAGACAAGTTCACTGACAGCACACTGGTGTGCTAGCTTGAGACCAAAACCTGTCTTGTGTGTATCATTTTCCAAGAAGAATCCACAACAAAACCAGAAGACAATATACATGCACTTGACTCTGCTCTTGACAAGCACTGCTATAGTGACCAGCCACCATCTCCGCACATCTAATTAGACAAAGGCTATGAGAAACCATACCTTTCTTTAAAACTCAGTAAAAAAGAAAAAGAAATCAGTTTTCCATGGATGTAACAATATCACTACTATTTTTTTTAACCTCAAGGAAAACAGCAACCACAAGTATCTATAATGTAAACACAGATACAGAAATAATTTATCACAGATTATATTTATAATTAACTTTTTAAAACGTAATGCTAAAATTGCATTAAATATTCTAGTTCTGTACCTGTCAACAAATCTTCACGTGATGCATCTATGTCTCTACAGTTCTCTACAGGTTGTCATATTCTCCCTATTTAATAAGCTGTTGTCTCTTTTTTATTGCAACAATAAACATATTCCTCTTCTTTTCTTGTAAAATTGAAAATACATGGTAAAAAGGTGCTACCAGATGCTAGCCTGGATCGCTATCCATATATAAAGCTGCACTCTCTCCTCCATTTTTCAGGCAAACATACAACCTTTTTTAAATTTTATCTTCTTATGTATCTACACTCTTGCATTAGTCCAAGTATTTTTTTGTTACTGATTGCAGTATCTATTTTCATTTTGTTGATGTCAATATTTTAATTAAATCTAAATATAAGAAAAGGAAACCAAAATTGCTCTTTACTACTACATTTTAAAAATTATTAGGGAAAGATACATATTTTTATTTTAATCTCTTTCATATCAAGATTCATAGCCTAACCACTGAATGTCACCATTAACATCTACACCTATTATTTTATTTCTTCCTAACTAAGGTAAGTTCAACTGTCTTCCGAATGAAAATTCATCAAGAGCATTTTACAGAGGAATAATAGACCATCTCGAGTTGGAAGGATCATCGAGTCCAGCTCCCAGATTGTCAAAATAATACTTTAATCTGATGGGTGGCTTTCAAACAGTTAACAGATACTATAACATAAATTATTGCTTAAATGTATTTGCTGAAGAGGTTTTAAATCTTGACTAGAGTCTTTAAGCACTGAACTCAATATTAAAATATAAATTTACTGAATTAATTTTCAAATATTACACCTAATACTGTGAAGAAGCCTTCACCTAACACCACCACATGTTTCTTGCTACCTGTGTTAGCACACTTTTGGAACAACTGGGAAGCCACCCTCCTTTTTCATGGGAGAGAGAAATTGAGTTTGACTTGTGCTACATGGACAGCTTGGGCTATATATATGCAGGGTGACAGCTATAATACTTCTAAAGCTACTGGTTTAGGGCTAATTAATATATTAATACAAGAGAACTTCCACCCTTTGGGACACATATTGTAACACACAAAGTCATTTCATTCCACCTGTCTAGACTGGACCTGGATGTAATTCCCATAACAGTATTTACGCATACCGTCTTCGTCTGTCTGGATAATGGTCTCCTCACTCTCCTTCCTCCCTTCTGGGTTGGTTAGGATCATTTTGAGGCTGACATTCGTGTAAGGAGGCAGGTGATCCACAACGTGCTGGGGTGCTTTGGGGTCCATGTCCAAGCAGTCTGCCTTGCTCTCGTTGTGTCCACAGAAGTAGTGGTAGCATATAGTGACATTGAAAGTGTGGCAACGAGTGATGTTGTAACCCAGAGATTCCCAATCCACAGCAATGTGTCTGGCCTGGATCTCAGCAATCTTCAACGTTTTTGGTGTTCTCATTGGTTCTAGAAAACAGAATATAATGAAGACAAACTTCATTAACATTCTTCAGCCTTGCACTAAACTGTAACTGGTACCAGGAATGTGAAAGCAAAGGAGATATCCAAGAAACCCAGACTTATTACTGGAAGAAGTATCATCCTTTATACACGTACCCTGAAGGGAAAAAACCTGCCACTCTCTGTTGGTTTTTTTTACTTCATTCTTCTCCAGCCTTTCTTTGCAGATTTAAATCAGTGATTAAGGCTTAGCAGGAGTGAGAAAAAGAATTGTTAATTAACTGTGCAACGATTCAAAGCAATTGAGAATACAGGCAGCAGATGAAAGAAGAGAGACCAAAAGTCCACCCAGCCATCAGTGCTGGCTTCCCTTCTTGATTTCCCCCCTTACCCTTATTTTTCACCTGTGTAAATCAGGTAATACATCGTAGTGGTAAAGAGTCAACATTCACTACACTATGATTTCTCATGCCACCAAGCAATGTTGGACACTAATTATGCTAATTACCTCACTAAACTAGCAGTTACAAAAACAATGCAGATATTAATTGAAGTTTATTATTTTAGTAATGAAGCTATTCATTCAAGCAAAAGACCTCAGAAATCTTACCAAAAATGCTTTCGGATATTCCCATTGTATTCTGCTTCTTTCAGATCCCCAAAACTGCCTGGATATTGCTCTGAGCTGGCAATCTCTGACCTGCTACTCAAGCTCAGCTGCTCTCCACATGTGCCTTTCCATCAGCGGAGTACATGATGCTCCCCAAGCTGTCATTTATCTTTCATTATCTCTCTAGTACATTCATTCCTCATGCAAGACTAACTTTTACCATTGAACTTAATTAAAATGATTACACAATGAAAATCATGACCATGACTATATATACTAGAGTTTCACTGGAAATATACCAAGGGGGCCTTTATACCCTGCTAATACATCTTTCTTCACACCAGAAAATAAAGCTTGCTGTAGGTACAGCTTCAGCCTCGTGTCCTTTCTGGTGTATGGTCAAAACAGTCAAGATTATTCAAGGCAGTGAAACATAGGAGTTCTCGTTCTGGGCATAACAGTTCTTTGCAACTTGCATTTATGAAACAAGAGTCCCAACCAGGCAAACAACCAGCTCAAAGCACAGATGGTATACTGAAATAAGGAAATGTGAAACAGTGTGATCTATTCAGCATGCAGTTTGCCAGACAAATTGCAAACATTTTGTTTCAAACATCAAAACAACCAAATTCTAAATATATCATAAAGGTATTCCTACTAAGATGACAAGTATTAAGCATTAACAATTGTGCCTATTTGTTTCCATGAGCTATCCTTCCCTTTTTGGACTTTGAACAAGCATGTTCCCTTTGTCCCTAAAGTACCAATTTACCGTATATATGGCAAAAAATACAAAAGAATATGTAGACTTGGTGGGCAGTGGTTTTCTGAACATGTTGCATACTGTGACAATAGAGGTCTGAAGCTGAAAGATAGCATTGAAAAGGTACTTGAGAGATAAGAGATTTGAAGAGAAGGAGGAAAAAAAGGCGTTCTATAGTGTAAACAATGGCTGGTGCTTTAGTAAGTACAGACAGCTGTGTGGCAGTCATAAAAAGTAACAACTTTTTTTGTAAAAGTAACAACTTTTTTGTAAAGTAATAACTTTAAAAGTGATAGTAGATCTACTGAAAAAGCTGGTAAGAGTCTTCAAAAAATCAGTATTTCCTTGGCTACTTGCAAGAACTTAGAAAAAACCCAAACACACTCAGGTGTCACAAAGGAAGAGAATGGCTAAAAGACAGAAAAAAAATTATATATTATCAGCCTTATACTCATGTGAATGACAATGAAAAACCTAGTAACACATACTCTGATTTAGAGTTTGACGCCTAAAAGAGTAAACATCCTTCCAGCAATGAAGTTTTGTATTATAGGCTTATTTTTTCATTCTAAAATGGAATAATTTTTCTAATTAGAATAATTATTTTTTTATTTTTTTAATAATTATTTTTTCATTCTAAAATGGAATAATTTTTCTAATTTTAATAATTTCCTCTTTATTCTACTAATCCATGTTGTGCATTTCACAGAATCACAGAATGTTAGGGATTGGAAGGGACCTCGAAAGATTATCTAGTCCAATCCCCCTGCCGGAGCAGGAACACCTAGATCAGATCGCACAGGAACGCATCCAGGCGGGCTTTGAATGTCTCCATAACCACCCACACCACAGATGGAATTCAAACCTTAATTTAAAATTTATTGGAGCCTCTAAAATAAACACAACATAATACATTATGTCTGGTCATGAATGTCTGAGGCCGACTAATCAGTATCAGAAAACACACTCCATTTTCATCTTGCTTCTTTCCTGACAAGACTAAAACTACAACCACAGAATGCTGTACAGCACTTCCAAAGGAGAAGAAAAAAATAAAAGCTTTGTTAATCTTAAATTATTTTACAATTCTATGTAAATTTTACAAATGTGTCAGTATCAGAGGAGATACTGAAAAGCATCCTTTATTCACCTGTCAAAAAGGAAAGAATTAAGGATAGAGTGTGATCTCGCTTCCTCACAACTATTTCCTTCTTTGGCAGAAATTAAACAACTTCTGCAATATTGAGATGGTAATTAAAGTCTGTAGAGTCTCAACAGCTTTGGTAAACTCTGCCAACTGTCCCACTGCTCCTAAAATGCTACTTTAAAAACACAATTTTACTCTCATTTCTGGGCAACACTTGTCTCAAGGATCTCGAGAGGTAAAGACCAATTGTTTTAAACTATCACACCACAAAGCCTCCATCTATTACACCTCAGTGGGAAGGAATCTTCGAATAATTATTTTTCTCAGATAAAACACTATTGAATTTTTGAGTAGGCTTCCCAAATATCTTAGCATCTCATCAAGAATAACTTTCTTCTCGATGGGGGCAAAAAGAAGTGCTCATCTGCCATTTTTCCCTTCCCCATCACACTTCAGGGTTTCCATTTTGGTGAAACACTGCCTTAAGCCTACTAGGATTTAATTTCAATGTACGCATTCTCTTCTGAACTCTGGATACTTTTTTAGTTCTACTAATCCCAGTAAATCAATCTATATCCTGCCTTCCCAGTTCTTTTTATCTCACCTTTCCCCTTTCAGTCACATCTAAAACTCTTATCTGAAATACATGGACATTCAAGCCATGACTTCCTGCTTCTTTTTTCAAATCCTCATGTCAAATCAGCACCTTATGTCAAACAGGTAAGAAATAAGACTCTCAAGATCTCTGTTAATTTCTTATCCTGTCAGCTGGGTTTTCAATAATAATGGCAGGAAGCAGTTAATATTTTCCAGACATTAACCTACCAACTACCCTGTGAGACAGGTAAGCAGTGTTAATTCTTTCCTGTGAGGAGAAAGAGACACAAAAAGGTTATCAGCTTGTTCAAAGCTACAAGGTGATTTACTGCCAGGACCGTAAGAAAACTGAATGGTACCCAGCTCCCAGGTCACCAGCACTCTGGCCACCAGACAGCACTGGCAAGCAGTAGAAATTCAGAGAATGCATTTCCAGTTTATTCACCAGTGCTTTCACAGAAATGCTAACTCCACTCTACAACTCTAGTTCTTTTTTAAAAGAGTTTTTGCAGATTTTCTTAGAACAAGCTTGAAAAAGTGTAACAGTGTCCAGACACTAAGTAAATATCTGAGCATAAGGACAAGCTATTTGAAAAACAATAGTTTGGTTTATTGATTTTTGAAAGACTTTTTGACTAAGAGCTTGGAATTTGAGTGAAGCAGCATATTTTTTGCATTAAATATTGTATTCAAAATTAAAATTTTGTGGAGGGGGTATTAATAATTTATTTTTTCAAGCCTTTTTCTCCAGTAGAAGATACATTTAAGGATGGAGGAAGTTCCTTGTGGTGACAGCAGAAAGTGCTCAGGGTTTCTGCTGTTGCAGGAAGTTTAATATCCTGTGACTGTATCATGCTCTTAAACGTGAACATCCTGAATGGCAGTCACAGCTTCCAACAGAAATACAGCAACAAGACATATGTAGGATCCAGTGGTGGCGGGGTTGACTTTTAGGTCCTCCCAAGCCCCTTTGCTGATGACAGGCCCCCTTCTGCCAGACTCTTCCTGCCCATGGGCTGCTGCTATGACTTCCACCCCATTCCCACCTTTGCTTACGGCCAGTTTCTCTCTCTGCCCTTTGTTCTCAAATGCCTGCCAACACCCAACTTCTCTATCTTCCTTCTCACCCTCCCTTCATCTCTTGGCAAACAAATACTACCAAGAACTCACTGACTCAGATCCATCAGCCAATCTGAGTGTTTTTACTCTCACTGAACCAATTAAAATCAGAGGCACTGGGAGAATATCAAAAGAACAGAAAAAACAGAATAAGAAAAGAAATCTTTACACAGATTACTAAATTCTCGATCCTTATCCAGAAACTGCAATAAGTAAAAGAATTACATGCACATGGCACTCACTTGCAACAATGTATGGATCAAAAAGATTTAGCCCAACTTTATGGGATGAAATAAAGCACAGCTTTAGTAATTCTCCAAAAGTTAATAATCCAGGGATACATGGCAAGAGAGAAAGAATCTATTGACCCCACACCACCTCTCAAACAGAGGATAGTTTAATAAGATGCTCCAGATAACAAATAAAATGAAATTCGATTTCTTTAGTGCTTGATAAGCAACACGTGATATGACAGGTCAGTATCAGAGCCTCTTTGTAGAGATTATCTTTACTTACACAGAGATGACAGTGAAAACAAAAGCCTTCATAGTTGCAGAAGCAACAGGGTGAGAGCATGCATTTCCTCAGAACCTATTTTTAATGATAATACATATTACCCTGCTGTCAATCAGAGAAAAATAGATGTTCCAAAGTTTTGACAAAAATCCCATAAAATAAGGCCAGTAATGTATGACAAGTCTTTTGGTTTTGCTGCCTTTCCTCAGAAATCCTAAATGTTGCAAGACAGTTTCATTTCCGTTTACCTGGCAAGGGAGGGGGAATTAGATCTTCTGACAAGCAGACAGAACGCACATTTGTTCGCATGAAACGGAAAACAATCAGACAAATTTTAAGCACAAACATTTCAAAGACGATACTTCTCAAACATCACCATATACTGTCTATATATACACTCTGTGTATGCAATTCTTTCATTGGGATTGGCTTTTGGATCCTTTCCGTCCTTGAATTCCTGGTATGGCATTACACTGAGACGCTGACTTCAAATTTCTGCTTTAATCACATTGACTGAAATTCATATCAAGTTTAAGAGTGACCCAGGCCACCTTCATCGGTGACACAGGAGGCGAAAACTAACTGGACTTGGAGGGTGAGATAATGCATAAATTTGCATAAGGTTTGAGGGAACCGCAGAGAGATGTGGGGCTTAGGTTAAATAAAAAATCTGACATACAAAAGCAAATACATGACAATTATTAAAGAAATAGACTAAATTTGGTTCAAGATAGTAACCCTGCAATTGAAGTGTTTCTTACAGAGGCGTCTTGTGATGGGTTTGTCCTTGGCTGGGGGCCAAACCACACACCCACTCACACAATTCCCCCGCCACCCAAGGACAGGGCAGAGAATTAAAGGGGTAAAGGGAAAAAAAAAGGACTCGTGGGTTGAGATATGAACAATTTAATAACTAAACTACAATAATATTGAAAATCATACTATATACAAATATACAAATGAGTGATACACAGTGATACTGCCCCCCCACCTGGTGACCAAGGCTCAGCCTGTTCCTGGCTAACGATCCCAGAGCAGGGGGAGTCCCGAAACCGCACTCATGGAACAGAGATAACAGTCTGAGCATCCCAGACCGAGAGCTGACCGGGGAAGGAGGGAAAAGAAGGCCTTGGGAGAGTGACCACTTGAAGCGAGATGACCCAGAGCAAAAGAGATGTGGAACCAACAAGGGGACGATCTTCTAGAGGATCCTCACCTATATATTGGGCATGATGTGTATGTTATGGAATAGATTATTGGCCACTTTGGGTCTCAATCCTGAACCCAAGATCAAATCCTGGGCTAGTCACTGGGTCTGTGCTCCCTCCCAGCTTCTCCTGTTTGCAGACAGCCAGAGAAGCTGAAAGACCTTGGCAGCCCCATAAACATCACTTTTTATCAGCTTTCTTCTGAGCACAAATCCAAAACACAGCCTCTTGCTAGCTATTATGAAGAAAGTTCACTTTGTCTCAGCTTAACCCAGGACATGCTTTTAATTATCTTGCCCTTACATTTTAGAACAACGTTGACACAGAAAAGAAAAATGTCCTCATTTTTCTGCTAATATTCTCAGTCTGAACAATCACTAGAATTCCCCAGACTTGACTTTATGAGAACATGAGCCTCTCTGTCCTGTGGCTTTTCTTGACCTTTCCAGGATAAGTCTCTTCTTGGCATGTGGGAAATAAAAGATTATTCTGATATGTCACTGTGGCTCCTGCTGTTTCCTCAGTTCATGCAAGGTCCTACAAAAACAAAATGTTCCCCCCCCCCCCCAAAAAAAAAAT
>WKFP01014843.1:255897-297880 GCA_011057875.1 Pterocles orientalis | reverse complement strand
TAAATACAGTCTGGAAAGTCTAACTGAGGTGCTTGGGTTTGGGTTTTTTTTTTTTTCCAAATCAGCAGTTTACAGGTCTGACTTTAGGCAGTCAAATTGGAAAACTCAGGCCATCAACATTCTTAACGCTTAGAAGCATTAAGAAATTGCTAACATCAAAGAAAGAGAAACCAAATTAACTTGACAAAAGTTGTACCATTTGAAGCAATTTCATCAGTATGACAGAAAATGAAAAATTAACAGGTACATATTCCCCCAATAGAAACTGAAGGGATATTGAGAGCACTTCCTTTCTCAGGTATGTAACACAAATGGGATACAAAACAAACATGGATGCAAACACAAAAAGTACCCACTTTGCATACATAAGGATGTCCACCTATTCATCATGTGAAACATGAAACCAGAATAAATGAAACAGTGGCATTTATACTGTGTTAGCACTACAGATCTATTTTGTTGCAAACAGAAGTTATAATGCAATGGCATGAAAATCTATGAGCTTTTTCTCTTTTCATTTCATCTAGCGACAGACTTATTAGGCCAGCTTACAAATTTCTTATTGACCACATAACCCAGGGAGCCAAAGAAAACATTTGAATTATTACATAGATAACAAACTGTACTACACTAGTTTCAGTACCAATGCGGGTATATTAAATATGTTTGATAGTTTGATAGTATGTTTATTCTATTGCCTCCATTCATGATTAACAGTTTGTGTATCCTTAGCATGTAATCAATAGCTGAAAGGTCTTTTATCAGTTTTAGAAATTAGACATCCCTTGATAATAAATTCCATTGATTCCTTCAGGTTAGCTTAGCTGCAGAAATCCACTTCTTTTTTATTTTTCTTTTTTTTCTTTCTTTTCTTCTGAGTTTAAATTAAAAGGAGATATATATCTCGGAGGAGAGAGGAAAAGCTGGCATGGCCTCTTTAAAATTATTCCTCCAGATGAACAAAAACTATCTGGTGTTGTAAAACATGAATCAGCATGCAAGCATCAAACTGCAAGAGTAAACACACGGAAAGCTCAACATGATAAAATTTCTAGGTCCAGGACTGCAATGGCGAAGATTAATTGCGTAAAGTCAATTACAAAATTAATAGTGATGGGAAAAAAATAACTTTAACTTAAAATATTAGTGGCATGGATACAGTAAATCAGAATGAGAGACTCACAATTTAAGAAAATATAAAGCATATATTAAAAATACATAACATATTTATACACACATGTATACACTTTTTACCCACCTTAACAATGAACCTAACCATTCAATATTATGAAGAAAGTATTTACAAGCATTTATTTGAACATAAATCATCAGTTTGCTTAGATGATACATTTTTCATTTCTCTCCAATGCACATTCGTAAACATCTTTTTATGGTTTTGTTTACAGACAATATATTTGGGAGCTTAGGTTGTTATGAGTGTTATGCAAAATGCCTAAGTTGGAGTAATGTTAATAAGGAAAAAATGAGTTTTTCTATGGACATCATTAAAGCTTCCATTCCTTTCTCCTGCACATAAAAATTTCAGTGCTCCAAGTCAGGAAGCATAAACTTCACTCTACAAAATAAAGCGACCAAATGTGGAACACAGTCGATAATAAATAAATAGTAACCATAGAAGAGAGATTCAGACTGTGAATAAAGACAGCACTCTATTCATCAGCTACCTCTGATGTCCAAGAACTGAAAACTACAAGCCATAATCTTGATACACACTTAGAACTTTTACATATATATGTGCATATGTACACACAGATACTTGGGCACATATGTGCATTTCCCCACATGCAGATAAAACCCCCATTAAAATGTATTCTCCTTCTCTGTACACCTACTGAAACGTTTTTTGTCTGATCTCCCTCGTTCGCATTTTGCCTCCCCCCCCGCCTCCTGCAGGCCCTAGGGACCTGGCTGAACCCTCCAGCCTGCTCTCTGCAACCAGCAAAGCCTCGAATTTCAACATGGGTCACAACCCAACAACCCACAAACTTGCCCTTCTAATGCTGTATTCGTATGGTAACAGCAAGCAATAACTGCCTTTTGCACCTTGCTTTGGCTCTGCCCCTTTCACAGCATCAATATATATACCACTATATATCATACAATATATGTATATCTTATAGTGATATATACCTCTCATATAACGTATTTCTGATTTTCTTCAAGATTTAAATGTCAGAGGAATTCTTTGCCCACTTGTGTTATCTTTGCATTTATGAAGAAAACAAACTTGCTTATATTTTCTTCATTGGTTCACGCAAAGTTAAGACTGAAAGTTGAAAATCAGAAATAATTTTCAAAGGTACTTAGAATTCTAAAAATGCTGGTAAGGTGTCAACAAGCAAATTCTTTTTTAACTTAAATATCTGATTACCATAAACTTTCACCACCTTGGAATTTTGAGAAATTTTGTTACAGAAGTCACTTAGCCACCTGCAAAAACCTGACTAAATACAATTAAAAAACTTTCTCAATCTATCAGTCAATGACCAATGCCAAGTAATTATCAAAATGTAATTCTTGTCTCAGTATAAAGAATCCTTTTTTATTATGCCTCCAGCATATCTTAAGCTGGTATTTCTTTACAGATATTTTATATAACAAAAAACTTTCCGTGCATTTTAAGCTACCCAATTTCTATTAAACTGTCCCTTGATGCAACTATGAGAAAAAAACTGCATTCTTAAGTAAACCAGCAAAGCACTCTTTACCATTTGCTAAAGGAACGGTTGTGAAATTTTCATTAGAAAATACAGTCCAAAGTTGCAAATTTACAGAGAGGAGGTATTTTCCTCTGAAAAGTTCTTTAAAATGTTTGTTTTCAGAAAGGAAAAGGATGACAAGGAATATTTGCTTTTTATGTCTTCTTGCTCTGTCTGGGCAGAATTCACGTGGTATCACTTCTCTTTCCTATCACCATCTGCCTACAAAGGTGTGCAAGGCCATTTTGGAGCTGGGACCTAATCCTGCACATGTTTTGTTCCTGGAGCTGCCTTTGCTCAAAAGGAGCAGGGCTCTGTAGGAGTGAGCTCACAAGCACCGCTTCTCTACGGTGAAACAGAGTCAACAATGCAAAAGTAACACAAAGACCTCACTCACAAATGGAGGCACTGGCAAGCTGGGTAAGTGCTTTCTAAAACATGCCATGAAATCTATATCATATATTTCTATTTAACATTTAGCTGCATAAAAAACTCTGAAGAAATTGCCCTGCTACTTTGCCTTCTGCCAGCTAGAACTTCACAAAGCTATTGCTTCCTGTCTAAGCAGAAACTTGGAAAATATAAAATAACACCCTACAGTAAAAGAAGATAATTTAATTTAGAAATAATTTTGTCATTGCAAACTTCCTCTGAAAACTTCTAATTTATTCCATGAACCCAAGACACAAAAATCCTCCTGAAAAATGATCCCAGAGCATTTTCAGTTGACAGTAAAGCTGGATGAGTGATAACCAAAAAAGGTGGCAAACCCAGCAGACCTTACTGGAAGCATCAAAAGAAAAATAATTTTAAATGCTGTTGATAGTAACTTATTCCCCTTTTAAAATGAGGTATTTTTTCTACACTGTGATTAATTAATGAGCAATTGATCTTGCTTTATACAGAACAGATGGTGCAAAACTAGCAAAACTAGTTTTCATTCACATGCAAATATGAAGTTATTCACTTGCAGGAGTCACCACACTACTATGTGTTTCTTTATTCTAGATATCCATCTAGAGACGTATCTAGTTCAAGCTGTCAATCATATTCAAATATTTTACCACATTTTGACTTTCAAAAATATATTGGACTAGCACAGTTGTCTTGGCTTCACTGTTACTGCAAAGCAACTGCCAACATGCTACTCCAACCAGCACTTCTGTACCAGTCATCTAAGAGAGTGTCAATCACGCCTGCTGAGTAAGTGGAGCATTAAATTATTTTTTTTTTATGCCTATGTTGTACATGCTGAATCACTGTCATCATACAATCACAACAGAATACAAAAAGGAAAAGCAGCCAACTAGTCAAGTCAAGGCCACACAGGCAAAAGCAGTATTAATTTGGAAGTGCAGGCTAATTTCTGAACACTAGCATTATGTCACTTAAACCAGATTTATTGCTGAGTGTAATAACTGATTAAGAATAAAAAGAATATCAATCCCTCCCTCCCAACCTACTATTGAAAGGCTTTAAAGTACTCCTAAGTGTCTGTTAGGCAATTTTAGACCTAGCTTCTCTCTCTCTCTTCTTTTTTTTTTTTAACATCTTACCTAACAGTTTACCTTTTTGGAGACTGACATAATGTGCACACCTGCAATCTACTACCATCCCCTTTTGTCACGACAATCAGCCCACTAGCACATAACCTTTATTGACAACCATGGTGTCCTGGGTTAAGCAAAGAGCTAACTTTTTTAGCTAGCAAGAGACTGTGTTTTGGTTTTATGCTCAGGAGAAAAGTTGATAAGAAATGAACGTTTGTAATTATTGCTAGGATACTTCAAGGTAGTTCAGCCTCTTTGCTCTTTGCAGACAAAGCGAGGAGGGTTGGGAGGGTACAGCCCAGCTACTAGCCCAGGATTCGTTCTTCAGTTATTAGATTGAGAACCAGAGTGACCAATAATCTATTCTATAACATACACGTCATGCCCAGTATATAGATGAGGACCCTTCCGGTAGATCGCCTTTTCGCTTCCTGGTTCTGGTGGCTTTCGGTTGCAGTCCTCTCTTCTGGCTCTGCATCGCTCTCCCAAGGCCTTCCCCCTGCCCCGACTCCGGTCAGTTCTTGGTCTGGGATGCTCAGACTGTTATTTCCGTTCTGTGAGTTTCGGGACCCTCCCTCTCCGGGGAGATCGTTAGCTGGGGCGAGACACGGACTCTCAGACTGTTATCTCTGTTCCATCAGTGTCTCTGGGAGAGGCACCAACCCCCACCCCGGAACAGGCTGAGCCTTTGGTCATTGGGTGTGTAGGGGGGGCAGTATCATTGTGTATCACTCATTTGTATATTTGTATACAGTATTATTTTCAATATTATTGTAGCTTAGTTATTAAATTGTCCTTATCTCAACCTATGAGTCCTCTTTTCCATTTACCCCTTTAATTCTCTCCCCTATTATTGGGTGGGGGTGGGAATTGTGTGAGCGGCTATGTGTGGTTTGGCACCCAGCCAAGGGCTAACCCATCACACATGGTAATTTGAAAGAATAAGAATCTGCTGTAGAATGTCTAGAAATATAAAATTCCTCAGAGTTGGTTTGAAAACTGTTATGACTGGTAATGAAATTATTTTTTAACTTACATTACAAATATACCTGATTCTTGACAATTTTTGCATTCCCTTTCGTGGTATGGTATATTCTATTAATATTCATACTAGCTAGTGATGCCAGCCCTAACCTCCCACAGGCCATTTTCTCCATAGAAACCTTCTCCCTTTCTCCTTGATTTGAACCTTAAACTTAATGGCAGCTCTTGCCTTCCCAAATTCACCTGATACTTTAATATTTAGGCAAAATTATAATATTATTATTAATTTGAGCTGCAACATGGTCATGTGCTAACAGGAAAAAAACAACCAAAGAAACCAAGCACATGTTTGCCTTTTCCAGCAGCCATTCACTTGTTGCTTTTGACTCGGATATCTGGAAGACAGATTGAATCACAACATCATTCAGATTTGAAGGAACCTCTGGAGGTCATATAATCCAGCTTCCTGCTC
The DNA here is from genome assembly GCA_011057875.1 of Pterocles orientalis. NCBI lineage: Eukaryota > Metazoa > Chordata > Aves > Pterocliformes > Pteroclidae > Pterocles > Pterocles orientalis. The sequence goes on along the minus strand of WKFP01014843.1, from coordinate 292,154 downwards.
AAAGCAATTATATCAGTTAGTTCAGGAACATGTCCAGGCTATTTCTGAATATCTCCAAGGAGGGAGATTCTACATCCTCTGAGGACAGCAGGTATGGAAGATACATAAAAGATATAAATGCAGCTTCAAGGCCTGAGGTGATTTCTAACTATTTGGTGTTTGGAACAAGACAGAAGAGCAGAGAATTCTACAAATCCCTAAAAAAACTAAAAATCTTTTGAATCTTGATTCACAGCATGTGGCACTGACCTCTGTTAGTTGGCAAGACTGCAAGCACTTCACTTAAATTTCACCTTGTTTCACCTTATTTGACAAATAACTTTGCAGAATATCAGAAGCACTGCTTCCTATTAAAAATAATATTAACTGTAGCATTTACGTTAAATGTGCAAAAAAAAAAATGTTGAACAGTTTACAAACCACCAGGTGCTAGATAACAGAATGCATCAATCTATTGTACTCTAGTCTGCATACTTTCCACCATTATTTTGAGATGTTTGGCAAGGGGCAGCTGTCTAAATGAAATGTATTAAGAGTTGTCCTGTTTAATAACCCTTGGGTTACTATCCATATGTAGCAGAAATTTGTTGCTAGGTGCTTTGCTTTGTTTAGAGGGATTGTGTTGGATTTTACTCCTACTGGACATTATAATAGAACCCAAGAACAGAACTCAATCGTTACAAGTGTGCAGTGATACACCTAACTACATTGCCTTTGTTTCTTAATGAAAAGAAAGAAGAGAAAGGTCAAGTTTAAATCTGAATGTACACAGCACAGAAGCCAATGCTTTAACATTTAGACAAAATCATGCATATCAAAGTCTTGTGAGAAACTGGTTCATATCCTTACACTTTTCTGACCTGTACTGCCACTGTAATCACCACTATAATTAATGAAATTTATGCTTTCACAGTCTCTATTTTAACTGCTATAGTAGCATGATAGTGCAATGCTCTTTTCAGCATTACAACAAAATGAGTAATCTGTATTAACTGGTTTTGAGTGAAGGCTTTATACAGTGATTGAAGAGGCTGATAGCATATATTATTTTCACAGCTAAGCATTTAAATCAAGCCAGTTACCGAGAGGGCGAAATAGCTTATTTAATAATGAGGTTTATCATCAGATATTTCTGCCAGGACTGCAGGACTGGCTTATCTGAGTGACACATAGTCTTCAGGAAAGGGGGTATATAATCTAAAAAGAAAGTGCACAGGTTGTATTTTAAGCATAACTCCTGAATTATTTCAGAGAAGAAGCCACCATGGTTATAGAAATTTCTAAGCAAAGAACATCATCCATGCTCTACTTGTAGTTTGGCTCCCGAGGAATGCATCCCTCAAGAAACATGTGCAGTAGGCAATCATCCCAGAGTGACAACAGACTGTCTTCTTTTGGACACAAACGCTAATGCCTAATTAAAGCAGGGCATACAAAATGAAGTTTCCTTAATTTTCTGAGGTTTGGTGGGTTTTTTGTAAGCTGTTCTCGATTTAAATTCAGATTTTTTTTTCCTGGACACAAAAATCCTCAAGGAAACATATTTGAAATGTCTGGTTGGTTTCTTTATTGTTGCTGTCTCTGAACTCATTCTTGCCCAGCTATCTGCATCAAGCCATGACTGAGTAGCATGCTAGGAAAACTGGTATCTATCTTAAAAAGGATTCAAAATACTCCAAGTTGGTTTTAATCCTTTTTATCATGCTTAACAAATCCTACATAAACCCAAATCTACCTAAATGTAAAATATCAGAAGAGGAAGTTATCCATGGACTCCTAATAAATTAATTTAAATTAAATAGCCTACAAATGAAAGAAGTTGATCTTTAACAGAAGTGGTTGGACACAGAGAATTACACAGCCTGCTTTTTACACAGCGATTTAAAAGCCTGATTATAACAATTGGCATTTGGCATTTGAAAAGGACAAACAATAAAGCCAAAAAATACCAGATTATATCAACAACAAAATCATACTAGCTCCTTGCAAAGGTAAGTGAAGCTGTACAATTTGTGTTCCCTCATCTCCATTTGTGTATGAAAATCCAACAATTTTAATTTCCTTAACATTCCTTGAAAAAAGACAAGAGGATAAGAAATCATTTTTATGACTGTTATGAAGTAAAAACAAATGAAAGAGCTGTAGCTACAATTACGACTGATCCGTGATACTGCACAGCTGATAACATCCTAGTGTTATGTGGCCTGTGCTATTGCTTGAGTTCAATTTCCGTCAGATAATGTATTTGGATTCCATAATATGCCTCTTTGGTGAAATCAATAACTGAATCCAGCGGTAATTCCTCAGGGAGTCATAATTTATGGCAATTGTTTGTTCACACCACTTTTCTCAGTAATTTGTTCCAATGATTAATAGCCTCACTGTTAAAGATAAATAAGCATCCCTTACTTCTAATTTGAATGAGCCTGACCTCAGCATGCAGTAATTTGAGATTCTTATGGTTTTCCTCCTGTAGAAGAAAGAGGCCTTTTGTACCTGGTACTATTTTTCCCCCTATATGCATACTATATATTCACCTCCCACCTTCTCTCTAACAGAGTTAGATGATAGAGATCTTTAAATCACTTACTGTAAGACCACCTCTTAAGCCATGACTCCTTTTGTCTTCTCCATTCCTCCCAAATTTTCATCAGTGTGTTGAAAGCATGAAGACCAGATGTGCATGCAGTATATCAATATCGGTCACACCACAGAATCACATCTTTCCTCCTAAGTAACTACTCTGTTATCATAGCACTACTCAAAGAACTACTGCTGACTGCTGATCTACATCCCCTGAAATTCTTCTTGAGTTTCTGTACTACTTCTTTCAAATACATGTATTTATTTAGATTTGTATGTAGATAGCAAGCCATATTATCTATATGATCTCTACTTTTAACTGTTGGAGGAGGAAAAAAAACAAAGCAAAAATCAACCCCCAAATTTAGATCTCAAAGCAAGTACAAAATTACGAAAAAATGTAATGTCATAAACTGATATAGTAACCTATCTCAGCTTTGCAGATTCTCACTTCACAGCTTAAAATACAATTTTGATTGCACTCTGCAATCAAAAGATGAAAAAGATTAAAGGTAAACACAACAGGGTAAAGTGAACAGCAGTAAACCTTATCTGCAAATATCTTTACTAATTTACTTTGTTTGTCACCCAAAATGAAGAAAATGTATACACACGTTTGTCTGAATTAAAATATGACAATTACATCATATTATCAACTGCAGAGAAAAAGAAAACAAAACCAGAAAAGAATGCCAATGCCGCAGGAAAGGGGGTTATGCCATCTCCATGTACAAACAGCACCAAAAAAGAAGTCAGGCTTGATGGCAAAAAACAACCACAGAATTTTTTCTTAAAGACTAATATCTCACTGAAAGTCACTAAAGCTTCCCCAACGACAAATTGAATCAGAGTCGGAGGACAAATGTAAAGACACCTCTCTGAAACCTAATCCCTTTTCCCATTTAAAATGCTCCTGCAGCTTCTGATCAGGGAAACACACCACTGGGATTGCACTGGCAGTTTTTCTTGTTTTTCTTCAGTGTTTTCAAAAGCAAGTAACTCAAATATCTGAACAAGTATAAACACAACTAAAATAAAAACAGATGGGTTCAGCTAATCTTCTCCTTTTGCCACCCTATATCAGATTTTTTTCCCTTCCAAAACACGATCTTCTGGCATTAACAGCATAACAGTGTTTAAGAGCAAAACGCATTAGAAATTTAAGTGTTACTGCTGTGCATTTATACAAAAGGGAATTCCTAGTTGCTTACTTTTCCACCATCTTTCTGAGATCCTCCTGTCCAGGCATGGATTTATGTAATGAGACCTGTGTCTTTTCAGACTTAGGCCGAGAGTGAAAGCATGGCACACTTGTTGACACCAGTACCCTGTAAGAACTAGCCAAATTTGTTCATAAATAAGTTCTATAGAAAAATTTAAGCATCAAGTAATTAGAGCTAGGCAAGCATTTACACATCATCTGGATAAAAACAAAAAATGTCTTCGTTCAGAAAACCATTTTACCAGAGCCTTTGTCCATCACAGAACAAGAACTGCTCAGGGTCTTTCTGGAACACATCCAACAGCTTGCCAGGGTTTCCAGAAGACTCCATGCACCTGCTGTCTCTTTGCTTTCTCCTTGAATGCTCCTCTTTCCCCTGCCCTGCCTGGCTCCCTTAATCCCTGGACTCCAAAAATGCTCCATCTTAAAGGCTCAGGTGTATTGTATTCTCCTGCCACAGCTGAAAAAATACTTCCCTGCTCTTGATTTGATCCAACAATGTTGTCAACATCTCCAAATACAGACACAGCAATTCCAGACAACGTGTCCCACATCAAGGCAAAGAATCTAAGGTATTTTTCATTTTATCATTTGCAAACAAGAGATACAGAACTGAGGCACTCACTGTGAACATAAAAATGTCACAAAATATGCTCATAGTCTTCACAACAATCAGAAAAGCATTTTAAAAACAAGGATGAATATACCTCAGATTCTCTACCTTGTCTGCACCAGCACCAGGACCCCGCTTATCTCCCTCTATGTTTCCTGGACTTTGGCCTGAACGGGGCATCTCTAAAGAGCTCATGTCTTGTACGGACAAAACCAGACTGGACACAACACTACCCAAAATTATGAGTGGGAGGCCAGTCTCCCATTCCCCTCTGCCTACCTCCCTTCCCCATCAAAATAAGACATACTATCAGAGTGGAAACATCTCAGGTCCAGACAGTCTTAGACCTAAGCTGCAAGAAGGACTGGACTACCCCCTCATCCATTCTCCTTTAGTCTTGCAACTGAATACTATAAATCAATAAACAAGCTGTTAAATTGATTTTTTGTTTGTCAAGGCATTAGATGCTGAATTAACTAAGCCTTAAACAAAATAGAATTCCAGCAGAGGAAATTTCACAGCCTGAATTAAATTAACACAGTCAAAAAATTCTCCAAGTTTTCACCCTCTTCTGCTTTACACTAGGAACTGAATTCCGGCTAAATCTCTCATCAAAATCTCTAATAATGGCACACTACAAAGTTTCCAAACACCTATTATTAAATGTTATCAAATGTCCTGGAAAGTCTCCTCCAACACATTTGTATCTGTCACTGTCAATATCAACCCCCAGTTTTGCCTATAAATATTATGCAGTTAGCTTTCTTCTCAAGTGTGGTATACACAGGGTAACTCAGTAAATGATGAAAATATCAGAATTATTTCTTTTTTTCCCCCAAACACACAGAACAAAATAATACTTGGTAAAAATAATGTTTTGATAAGAAAAATCTAAAGATTGTTTCACAAAGGCAAGTAGGTTAGAAGTGTAATAGGAACAATTTACAGCATATAGAAATCCATATTAAATAATTGTTATAGAAAACAAATTAATTTCCTGTAATAGTACTAGAATTAATGAATCACTGTTAAAGTTCTGATATTGTATTTCTAAAACTGGTTATAATTTGCTAGCCAATTCTGTCTCTGTATACCAGCCCAATAAACCCAAACAAGTAAAAAGCTGAATGCTACTTTCTATTGCAAGGAATCTCTACCTAAACTATTATTTTAAAATAATTGCTGCAATTATAAAAGAAGTATAACTACAACACATACAAGACAAACACTCCAGTTCATGGTACACAATACCCAAAATTAGTAAAGTGACTCCTAATCCTGAAAATGAGTTCAGCAGACCGACTCAATGCTAAAAAGTAGGAAACAATCCACATTGCTTAAACCAAACTTTAATTAGTTAGTTCTACTATGCAGCCACTGCATAATGAATGAGATGCCCCCAACAGTTTACTATCATTTATGATAATAAATGAATGAATTTAAAAAACAATCAAAATATTTAGTTTGATAGTCTCTTAACAGAAAACGGAAAAAAAAAAAGGGAAAAAGTTGTATATATTTTTGATTTTTATAGATTTTGGAATGTACATAGTATATTTTGTTTTAAACTAATTTCTTCAATTTCATATTGCCCTATACTTTCAGGCTTTGTAGTACATAACACATAATTCTTTCCCTTCCCTCAACCATATGGGATCAGGCCCACAGCATTATTTTATTTTCACATATATGACACTTCTGTAAGAAAATATCAAACTAATAACAATCCTGTCTGCTTCTAATGAACAACTCCTAAGTCAAGCATCACTTGTTCAAACTGTTCCAAGACCTAATTCTGTATGCTCAGGACAGCTTTTCAGTTTGGAATTACGTCACATTATAAAACCAGTTCAGTATAGAATGTCTTTTTGCTGAAATGGTACATTCCCATGCTCTTAACTCAGAACAAAAACGGAAAAAGAAAAAAAAAAGTTGTTGAAGGTTATAGAAGAAAGAAATTAAGATACAATCAGCTCACATGTTCAGAGATTTCAAAACTGCCAAAAATACATAATCAGAGATGGAGGAGATGAAACATCTGCTGTAGTGATAGAGGGACTCAAAATGATTGAGCAAGCAAGAGCAACAAACCCACAAAGTGAAAGAAATAATCCTCTTATATTCCCTTCACATAGCATTTGTTTTGCATTTGATATTTACTTACTAGCTACTCCACATGAACTATTATTAAATAAAAGCCTCCACATTTGATATGCCATGAAGCTGCCATAAATACTCTCTGATAATCTTGACAGCTACTGTTGACCTTTTGCCATTTTGCACAACAAGAATAATGCATGTGGCATTTTTACTGCAGGAAAACTTATGAAAGAGATAAACATTTTAATGATTAGGAAGATTTCTTCACACTCCAGGTCTCGAGATTCAAGCACCCATCAAGACAGACAGGACCATGGCAATGCAACTCATGCCATGCCCAGTGCAGACAGCGAGCCCACGGCTTGAGTGCTGCACATCACGCAGGTTCTCCCGATTCTTATAAGCATTGTAGCAGATTTTTACATTGCACAAATGTATGTGACCTGTGCTACAGTATTCAGCTAGTAGTGCTTACAAACATGAAGATTTCCAACTCTGTCTCAGTTTCTGTCAGAAACAGACGTTCCCAAACATGTTTCCTTCCCTCCTTCAACATGACTTCCGTTCCCTCCTCCCTAACACGCACCTTTTCACACCTTGAAGACAACCACTGCTGTGTTCCCAAACACAGCTAAAAACTGTGACCAGCATCAACACAAGAAAAACACTGTGTATAAATGTACTTCTTTCAATACAGACAAATTAAGTGTAATCTTGTAAGCTAATGTTAAAGCTGACTAAATTGTTTAATAAATAGCAATGTTTGACGCCAAACAAAAATAAAAAGTTAGGCTACAAACCTAACTACCTGAATCAAAATCATGCAATGCTGAAATGATAATTCATAATCTGTACAATAAATCAATCTTAGGCTTTGATATTTCTAGGTACCAAATATTAAGACAGGTGAAAATTAAGGATCAGCCTTTGTTCTTGATTGTATACCTTAACCCCTTCATCTGTGCAAATGGTAAAATTTTATTAATTACCTATTTATCTGCCAATGAAAAGTATTTAGCTTTCCATGGATTCTTTTAGTTTTTCTTGTTTAATGCAAATAAATATAAGGCATAAAACAAAGAACCTTAAAAAATATGACTTATTGTTTCTCTAAGTATTCTGTATATGCAATTTATAATCTTTGGCAAACTTTATTATGTAAAGCTTACAGTGAATTAACACTTTTGGCTCTATTAAAAAAAATCAGTTACAAAATGAGCATAAATTTACAACCTACTTACCCATTTTTGCTCTTCTGGCCACAAGTCATCACGATATGTACTAAAATCCCATCCAAATTACATGCAATTTACTCTTCTACATGTGAAAAAAATAAAGTAATTTTGGAAAAAAAATCAAAAGAGTTCTTCCTGCCAGCTGTCTCTTTTTCCCAAATGCCTGCCTGTTTGGACTTTGAATCTCTCAAACGTCAAAGTGAATTTTAAACCTATTGTAATATTTGGTGGCTTTTTCCAGAAATCAGATAATATAACACCTGCTCATCTCTTTCCTTTCCCTTTCTTAGATTTGGTATCAGACCAAGGAGCTGAATTTAGCTTTCCAAGATCACATGCAAAAGGAGAGCCATTAACCTCCTTGTAAGTTTATAACCACAAGTCACTTTACAGAGTACCTCTAGTGTTTAGAGACACCTCATTCCACGATAAAGGGCAGTAAACACCTGTAAAGTAATTATATCTACCAAATGTTGTTGGCCTGAAATATGAATATATAATTGTTCCTGCCATCTGTTAATTATGCTAGTTGAATCCCTTATTTAATCATATACATTTACTTGACATCTACAAACTTTTTAATAGCTTTCACAAATGTTATGCTGGTGCTCAGGCAGAACTAAGTCACCATTTATGTGTCCCCCAAGAAATGACAGTTATACACGCGGCCAGATTTTGCAGCAGCTCGACAAGATGAGAATGCAGTTAGTGCTAGGCATCTCCCCAGCCTGTCCCTATCGGCTAACAGTCACAGAGGCCTGCATGGGGGTTATCAGCAGAGGTGAAGGCATCATTTGTCAGCAACAAGAACGGCTGGAGTGAAGACCCATGGAAGAAGGGAGGAAGCTGGCTGGTTGGGATGTGGAGGGAGTGACAGTACAACCTGGTTTACTAAGAAAGCTGCCCAAGAGTTCCTTACATTAATGATTGCTGCCTGGAAACACCTAAAGATAAGGAGTCCATGCCAAATGTTGTGCAGTATGTCTACAATGTAGAAATCACATCACAGCTTTGGCAATGATCTAGTCCTTCTAAAGCACCCATCAGTGTTGTCCAGCTGAGGCTGGTTTAAAACACTGCAGAACTGCGGGCCAAATTGAATTTGCCATTCTCCAAGGATAAGAGGGAATACAATTTGCATTGCCCTTGCTGTAGTGGTGGAGGGGGGCCTTTGGAGGGGATCTCTGATGAGAACACCTCCCTCACACCACAGAGCTAGTCCCCTTAGCCCTCCTAGAGCTTACTGACTTGATACAGGCACCCCCCAGCCCAAACAAGATCCATTCTGCCTCCCTCTCACTCTCTGTGGCACTACAAGCAGGACCAAAGTGGGAGAAAGGAAAAGCAAATCATGACCTGCTCTCAAGTCTAGGAAGGATAAAGGACAAGAGCTGGAGGTAAGTGAAGATTCCCTTCATTGACACAACTCATGCTCTCAGCCTTGGAGAGCAGCTGCAGCAGTGGTGGGAATAAAGACAGTAAAGCCACAAGCACACCAGGTTTTCATACATTTTACGTGGCTTCCTCCTCCACCTGCATCTGCAGCCACCTTGTTGCTAGCAAACTGCCCAGCTACAGTGAGACTAGAAAAAGTGAAATAAGGCAACTAATACAACTCACTGGAACTTGTAGAATTTTTTTTCCCCAGAAAATTGCTTTAATATCAGGGACAGGAGAAAATGGTGCTGTGCTTGCATATTTTGGAGATCAGCAAACTAAAATACTCTGAAACTGTTGACGCATATTTCGATGTCTCTAATATTAGACCTCTGAGTTTCAGCTGCAAATACAGAACCATTACAATGCAAACCAAAGCACTTGCTAACATACCACTGCAGGAAAAGGTGTCTCCAGGTTAAATAAAAACTAAAAAAAAATCAAAATTTAAGGTAAGTTCTTATCACTTCCACATTTAAATAACTATTTTAACAGGTAATACCTGCATTCATACGGACATATCCTCACTTCTTTCTACCTTGGAGAAAAAAAACCTGAACTTTAATTAAGGGAAATTTAACTTTTTAAAGTAACCTTTTGTATCAGGATATCATTAAAACTAACAGTAGGTAAGAAACATGCATAAAAATTCATGCAAGTGTGAGGATAGCTGTCATCTCACTGAAATCGACTTATAACCTGGCACAATAAAGCTATCTCATCTCTCCATCTTCACAGCTGGCTATATTCCACTCTGCTCAAAACTGCTGACCTTTCCTAAAGCTGCCTAAAATTTCCTTTGCTGCTTGAACATTAATCCAGAACTCACAGTTGAACTCTGCTGGTGATCAACATCAAATAGCTTGGACAATGTTTCCAGCCCAATGTGTGTGGGGTGGGAGGAAGCAGCTGCACAGGTGTAGGGAATATAACCTGGTTGGCCCCAGAAGCCTGGGGAAACACTGGGACAGGTACAACTCATGGGCATCTCTACCCTGCACGATGGCAGCTCTGCCTTTCGGGCAAATAGGAGTATTTTAGATATGACAAATGCAAATACAGGTTGCAGAAAATCAGCAGCACTCTTTTGCTGGACACAAGTTGAGAGGTTCTTGTAACATAGAAATAGCTTTTTCTAGCAATTCAATTCAAAATCAAAAGAAATTAATTAAAAGAAATCTACTTACTCTAATTTGCAGCTACTTTGCATATCTCCTGGTTGATGAATAATATCTATTGAGTCCTCTAGATAGAAACTGCAGGGACTTTTTTTATAATCATAAAATGGTTTGGGTTGGAAGGGATTAAACCAAGTTCCAAACCCCCTGCGATGGGCAGGGACACCCTCCACTAGACCAGGTTGCTCAAAGCCTCATCCAGCCTGGCCTTGAACACCTCCAGGGATGGGGCATCCACAGCTTCCCTGGGCAACCTGTTGCAGTGCTTCACCACCCTCACAGTATAGAATGTCTTCCTAATATCTTGTCTAAATCTGCCTTCTTCCAGTTTAAATCCATCACTCCTTGTCCTGTTGCTACATGCCCTTGTAAAAAGTCCCTCCACAGCTTTCCTGTAGGCCCCCTTCAGGTACTGGAAGGCCGCAATGAGGTCTCCTGGGAGCCTTCTCTTCTCCAGGCTGAACAACCCCAACTCTCCCAGGCTGTCCTCATAGGGAAGGTGTTCCAGCCCTCTGACCATCTTCGTGGCCCTCCTCTGGACCCACTCCAACAGCTCAACGTCCTTCTTGCACTGGGGGGCCCAGACCTGGATGCAGTACTCTAGGTGCGGTCTCACGAGAACAGAGTAGAGGGGGAGAATCACCTCCCTCAACCTGCTGGCCACGCTTCTTTTGATGCAGCCCAGGACACGACTGGCTTTCTGGGCTGCAAGCACACACTGCTGGTGCATGTTCAGCTTCTCATCAAACAACACCTCAAGTCTTCTTCAGAACTGCTCTCAATCCATTTTGTATTTGTGTTTGGGGATTGCCCTGACCCACGTGCAGGACCTTGTACTTTCATTTCTTCCCCACTTCTCCTGGGAAGCAGCTGCAATACACCATTGCACTTCCCAGGCCGACAGGCAATGTATGGGGCTGGAGCCAAGGGTCAGTTGCAAAACACACACCTCCATCCTTTTTCTTCGAGAAGGATGAAAGGGACTAGAATAGGCAGGATGGGGGACATCTGGACATAATGTGGACACTACCAGTGGTCACACTGGAGTGTTATGGGACCTGGGGGCTCCCTGGGGGCTGGAAGCAGTGGGGAACCCCTGGGGAGAGCTACGCAGGGTACTGCAGCTTAGGTCCCTAAGTATGCAGATGCTATCTTTCTGTGTACATCATAGAGACCCCAGACACCTTCAAAAACTTGTTTAGATATGCAAATGATGTTGCCATAGAAATTAGGAGAAAAATAAGTACATTTTATTTGAATCAATTACGATTAATTCAAATATTGCAATTACTAAAGAGGTCAGCAAGTAACACAAAGTATGTTAAAGGTGTGCCTGGGTTTACCAACAAAGCCCTAAACCATAATTGGGCCATAATTTTTCCCCATTGCTTAGAGTTTTCCTGTGTAAAGAAAACTTGCTAAAACATCAAATTTTCTCTAGAAAAATGAGAAATAAAGTCAGACATTGTGACTTTTTCAGGAAGGATTCTAAAAATTAAGAGGATTTCCTTGGGTATCACAAATACATCACCAAGACCTATGGACTCAAGATCTAATATATCGTAGCTATGCCTGCACTGATCTTACCATTTATTTTGATACTAGTTCTCCCTTTTTCTCAAGCAAGTGCCACTTTAAAAGAATGAAAATGGTATTTAGTGAGGACAAGCATGGCTGGGCACTCTGCCAAGGACTATGAATGCTCAGAGGCAGCTGAGAAAGAGAAAAAGGCAATGGTCTGAACACCAATTCAAAAGGAGAAAAAAGAAAACTAGCCTGAAACAAAAATCAGTGTGGCAGGGATAGAGTCAGAGGATCCATTTAAATATACTCACAGTGTATACAAATAGCTCAAGTGAAAGCAGACAAGTTTTCATTACCAATCACCACAAGAATTTTTCATATTGTTAAAAACAACAAAACTGTAAATGAGTTCAGGAAAAGTTATTGAGCTTAGAATTGAACTACATTCTTTGCTTAGACGTCTTGGTAATTAATAGCTGAACTGGATGCTAAACTGCTTATTTCCTATTATTTCCTTCCACATGACAAAGCAGATAACTAGGCATTATTTTCACATTTGCAAGTCACACGGGGACATAACTAACCTTATCAATGGTGTATTAAATGTGCCAGAGCAAAATTATTCATTTTATAAGTCTAGAACTCCTTTTTCCCCAGCATATACCTCCCTCATCCCTTGCATGGCATGAGCCGTGCTTCTCGAGCTGCACACAGTCCAAGGGCTGTTTTGCAGACAGAGCTGTTCATTCTCAGCACAGGCTTGTATGCCCTAAAGTTTGCTTGCTTTTTCTTTAGCTGTACCACTGGGTCTAGTAAATTATATCATTTCCCCTTATAAAGCTACCTCCCTATATAATTTGCCATCAAAAACACAACAGTGCTACTATTCCTAAATATATTGCAGGGTAAAGTTCCCACTGACTGCACCTGTAGCAGAGAAACGAGCAGTTCTGTAGGTTGCTCCCTGGGACTCCAGTGCAGGGGCCCAGACTAAATTCTATCAATGGTCACTTGTGAAATACCTCGTTTCTGGCTTAGTAAGACCTAGCTAGAATCACTCTGAAATGTCTAGAGAAGCCAGGTTTTTCAGAGCAGAGCTCAATTTCTTTCATGAAAAAGGGATTCTTTCTCTTCCTGAAGTCTTTTGCCTTGTTTGCCAACGAGTCTCAACTTCCTACAAATCCAGTAAGTGCCTTACTGCCAAGAGACCCCTTTATTAAATAACTGATTCTTTACTAGACACCCCAGAGCACAACCATCCTCTTCACTGAATGAGCTAAAGATTACTGCTAATGAGACAATTGTACATTATCTCAGTGCTTACCCTGAAGAGGAACAAATAAAAGACTGCAGCAGCAATCAAAACCTGGCATTTCCTAAGTAACAAAGGCTTGACTTTAACACCTGTGTACAACTTCTCTTCTTTCACAGAACAACTTGTGCTGTTACACCGATATCCACCAGAATCATCAACAGCTTTTTAGCTTTTCAAATCCCTAACAGAGACACCTGCAGCTTTGAGGCAATGGGGCAACAGGGGGGGATTGACAACCTAGTGCAGACACACAGAGCATCACTTTGGATGGATGACATGCTTTGTTGTCAGTTTTGCAGTTTTATGCTGGCATTTAAAAAATAGTGACACACAGTGATCCCAGACTACATTTCAAGCTCCCTTCTCAGCTTTCTCTAAATCTGATCCTTTCTTATCTATCCTCTAGGCTATCCATGACCCACATCTAATTTTCTCCTGACTTCACTCCTCTTGCCAGTATTACTTCTCCCACATAACGACTCTTTTGTTTTGACTCCAGGCTTCTCATCGCAGTGCTTGCTTTCCAGTCTGCCCTAGCTGCAGAATTGAACAACATCTGAGGTCAGAATGCACCTCTGGAGATTGTTTAGACCAACCCCTCTAGTTAAAGTGGTGTCAACTTGAGCAGGCTGCTCAGGGTACTGTCCAGCCAGGTGTTGAATCCACAGATGGAGACACCAGAGCCCTTCTGAGCAACCTTATCCAGTGTTCAACCACCCTCACAATAAACAAGTTTCTTCTTATGCATTTCCTTTTTTTTTCAGTTTGTGCCCACTGCCTCTTGTACTTTCAATGGATCTGGGGGTGCTGGTCACAGCAGGCTCTCTGTGAGCCTGCAGTGTGCCCTGGCAGCCAAAAAGGTAAACCATATCCTGGGGAGCATCAAACACAGCATAAATGGCCAGTCAAAAGGGTGACTATCCTGCGGTGTTCAGTGTTGGTGCGGCTTCACCCTAAGTACTGTGTGCAGCTTTGAGCCCCAAAATTTGAGAAGGAAGTGAAGGTCCTTGACTGCACCCAGAGGAGGGCAACAAACCTGGTGAAAGGGCTGAAAGGTATGTCCCATGAGGAGTGGCTGAGGTCTCTTGTCTTGTTTAGTTTGGAGAGAAGGAGGCTGAGGGGTGACCTTCTTGCTCTCTACAGCTTCCTGAGGTGGGGACATGGAAAGTGAGATGCTGAGCTCTTCTTCCTGAGATCCAGTGACAGGATGGGTGGGAATGTTTCAAAGCTGCACTAGCGGAGGTTTAGACTGGACACATGAGGAAGTATTTCTTTACCGAGAAGGTGGTCAAACACAGGAACAAGATTCCCAGAGAGGTGGTCAATGTCCCACGCCTGTTGGTGTTTAAGAGGCATCTGGACAATGCCCTTAACAAATTTCTTTAACTTGGTCAGGCCTGAAGTGGTCAGGCAGTTGAACTAGAGGATTGCTGTAGGTCCCTTTAAACCGAAATAGGCTATTCTAGTAATTTTTTCATTCACCGAAAAGAGCCTGGCTCCATCTTCTTTATTCCCCTCATCAGGTGTTTGTACACATGGATAAGATCCCCCTCAATCTTATCTTCTCCAGGTTAAACAGTGCCAGCTTTCTAAGCCTCTCCTCTTATGGCAGATACTTCAGTCTTCATGGCCCTAGTCATCCCACCAGCTTCCTCTTTCCAGTCCCATCTTTGCTGTCTGCCCCAGCTCAATAACCTTTTTTCTTTCTTAGCAGACCCCAGTCCCCTTTGCTCTTACCCATCTACTTCCAGCACCCACCCTTGGCTCCTCTGCATTGCTCCTTTCCAGATCCTATTAAACCTATGCTCTGTTGAACTGACTTTCAGTCTATTTTCTCTTCCTCATACAGACTTTCTGCCAAGCTTTTTTCCCATTTTGCAGGTTCATCTCTTTTTCCTTTTTTCACTCCCTTCCCATGATGCCAGGAAACTACCAGACTACAAGGAGCACAGCGGGACACGTGTTCTACTCTCTCTTCCATTGTCTAGATGGAAACTGCTTTTAACAGTCCAGAAGGACAGCAATAAAGATCTGCTCAGCCCCTTACAGTACTGGTCAGCAACGTGCTAATATAGACAGAATCTATGGGGAATTAGACTTTGAGTTCTTAACTAGTCTCTGCTGAGATGTGATATTTCAAAGGCTCATAACTCCGACAAGATTCTCACAGGAACAGAAAAACCACTCCCCTGACACAAATTCCTTGTGAAGAGTCAAGTCCTTGCTTGAAAGCTCAGGGCATCATACTGTTTCTGTATGTTTGATGCAGACAAAACATATTCCTTACCCGTCACTTTCAGAAATCTCTAAAATCTTTTGGCTGATTTTTCCCCTGTGAAAGATATTTTAAAAGCCCAAAATCTAATGGGAAGTGGCAGCCAGCTTGATAAACACAGCCAATGCCATATAGTTCCTGCACACTTTTAATCTCTTTAAATTAATGGTTTCCATTTATAAAATTGAGTTTTATCAAGTTCAGCCAAGACCTGTAGACTTCTGAAGCATAGATACTACTGAGTATAATCCTAAATTAAATTTCATGATCTTTAGTAAAGGCCAGGAATGCTAGCAATAGTCTGTATATTTTTTTAGGATCTCTTACACCTCTTTTGCCCACACCTATCTTCCCTTTAGTCTTTATGTTTTCTGATGTAACACAAGTTAGTTGAATACATTAATCATGTCCACAGTCTGAAAGAAGAAAAAACGCCACTATCCAAATGAACGAATGAAGCATTTCTTCGTATCTTTTTATGTGTAAGGGTTTACCGTGTGTCATTAGATCATGTCACATCCAGACAATTGTCTTGCCAATCCCGAATATAGAGCTCGACACCAGCTGCACTGGAAGAGGTTGTAACAACTCAGTACTTTTTTAACACTGCAGCTTTTAACTTAACTTTACATAATAAGTTTCTTAGCTATGTTTAGGAGGATAGGAACTTTTTATGTCTGTCTTTCAACACCACCAAGGATCCATTTCTAACTAATTCACATCACAGCCCAGAATACTGTTTTTTGTGAATATAAATTGATCAGTGGAAAGACACTTTCCAATATCACCATTAAAAAAGGGTGCAGAATAGATTATTCCATAAGCTACTTTCTTAATTTAGTGTCAGAATAATTTGCAAGAAGCAAATGAAAGGAAGAAATTTAGAAGTGTGAGAACATACACCTAAGAAATAGCAAGGTGTTCATTAATATTTGCCCTCTTGTGCAAACTTATAGATTCATACATCAGTGTTATTCATGGGACTACAGGTGAAAGCAGTATTTAAGAAAAGATTTTGCACAAACTTTCAGTTCTCAGCTTCCTTAAAACTTGCATAAATAAATCCATTCACACTTTTCACTAAAATGGACCTCAGTAGAACCTTACTCACTCAAACTACATTTTGGGGGATTCAGTCCTAAAATTAATGAAACAGCAGGCATAGTGCATCATAAAATATACTGTTCTAACTAGACAAATATAGCATAGCTTTAAATTCCTAAGAAAGTTTGTAGCATATTTTGGAAGAGCCAGGAAATCTTGCAGTAATGGGAACTTTCATATCAGCCATCTAATATTAAAACTTCGCTCAGGGGTAAGGACAGTTTGCTACTCTACATGAATAAATTCAGAAATACAGTAATGAGTAAGACCTCCTCCTCTATGGAGAAGGTCCACGCTACTTCAAAGTAGAAATCTACAATGGATATGCTATGCAAAAGATCAGCCTTTGTATAATTAAAAGCAGTTGCAATTCTGGCATTCTTCCAAGCTCTAGAAGACAAGCAAGTATCTGTAATTATGGCAGTTTTCCAAATCTGAGATGCGCCTGACAGGAATAACTCCTTGCCTTGGTAACTAAACATGAACTTCTAACTGTGGGGGTTTGAAAGGAAACCTGACCTAATGGAGATCAATAGGAAACTTTGACAGATTTGGTATGCATTGTGCTCTCTCTGTGTGCAGGATGGAGAGTCATTTAGACGCACATAATTAATTAATCAGGAGTCACTGTTGAAATTCACTGGTTTTCTCCTGAAAGCTTCTCTCAACACTGACCTCTGTAGTAGATAACAGCACTCCTATCTCATTGAAGCTACAGCTGAAGAGTTTCCAGTTACTGAGGGATTCAAATAAAAAAATAAAGTGACAAATTTGACAGGAAGCACCATGTCATTCCTTAGGTGCCACAGCACAATTTTGTGATAAAAACCCCTAGTATAATGTATACATGAGCAATATGTATGCAAGTAACTGAACTTCGTAAAAAGGAGACAATTTCCTTCCCCTTCTCTTACAAACTAAGTAGAGTGAACCATTTAAACACAAAAAATATGTATCTACCACTTCTTCATTATGTCAAATTAGGGGTAACTAATGCGGCAAAGCATCATAACAGGATTTAGAAATTGCAAGTGGTGTTATTCGCTGCTCTTTTTTTACTGGTCTTTCAACAGAAGTAGACAAGTACTCTGTGTAGCTCGTACACAAAACATTTAAATAAATTACACTCATTTATGCATATGCACCTTTTCTTTAAAAATAAAAATCGGGCTTTCTTCATTCAAAAAGGTCTTCTCTTGTTATAATTTACTATGGCAATTTAAGACAACACAAAAAAAACCAACAGAACCTCACAACAGAAAATGTGCAAAGTTAAAGGACAATGTCACAGGTGTTTGAAATCCTACATTCTTAAAGTGTATTTTTCAAAAGTATATTTCTGCGTAGAACTACAACAACAGATGAAAAACGAATCACGATTGCATGATTTTGGACAGGAGTATGAACGACAGAGGGGAATGCTGCCTATTGTTTAAGTTCACAAATTCGATACATGTGGTTTTCCTGAAAGTTTATGTTTGACACAACACTGCTCTAAGTTTTAACATGGATTTATTTTCAGTGTCACTGCATGACTAATGAAGAAGAAACAGGTCTATAACCAGATGCAGAGTCAACACAACAACAGTGAAGACAGAAGTAACTGTAAAACTCTTTGCTGATATTTACACTGGAAGTATAATGAGTCTAGGGGTTGATATATTTGTACAAACAATATCTGTAATTATTCTGACCAGAGCAGACCTTCCACTTCATTTCCTCAACGTTCTTGAGAGTAAGGGCATTTTTTTTTAAAAGGGCCATTTGATTTTTCACCTCAGAGCCCCACCAATCAGCCAAGAAACAGCCTTATTGTTAAAATAACAGAGCGCTAGGAAACAGTGATATTAAACAAAGGTCCATAAGAAAGAAGATGATGATGAGGTTTGACCCCCCTCCCTTGGCACACTGTTCAAGAGGTAAGTGTAACATGTGACATTTGAAGTGCCTGTGGAGCTTTCCCTGTAGACAGAAAACATCAATAAACTATGTAACTCTACTATATTTTGAGCAAGTCAAACTGCCTTCAAAGGTCTTGTTACAAAATGATACAAATGCAGTTACTTTTAATGAAAATGTGACCTACAGAAAAAGAGAAACAGAGTTTCTTTTATTATCTGTCTTCTCACTTTCTACTTACCAGGCAGGAAGAATTCTTTCAATATAAAACTGACTTACCACAAGGCCAACTACAAAATCTAGATAACTGCTAGGCTTCTAAAAAAAAAGCTAGTGCCTTATAGTCCAATGGATTTCCATAGTTGTTTGTATCAGGGCATCCACCCCAACTGGCCCTAGCAGCTACCAAGAGAAACTAAAATGAGTCCCTTTTATTAAAATATTCCCCATGTAAGGATGTTTGCATTCCTCATGAAAAAATGTGTGTTGTCTCTTCAGAGCATAAAAATGAGCACATTGGTAGGAGCAGAAATCAGGCTCATCCTTCTCTTCACCTTCAAAGAACATGCACACTGTTGTAAACATTCTTGTACAGCCAGCAGCAGGATAGACAACCTATGATCAGCATTCTCAAATGCTGTGGCTGTGCAAATGATACGTATCTGCTTGCAACTGCTATCTAGCATTGGCTACTCCAACTTAGTTTTACTGATTATAAGTTCACTCTCTCAAAAGCTTTGTATTCCCATAAAGGCTGCTCACGATTTCACTTAAGGGCCACAAGTATTTTAGGTTCTCTTTTGGTATAGAAGAAAAACCTCTGAGACATATTCTTTGCAGTCTGTGTCACACCCAATTTATTTTACCAACCACTGTGGAATTCTTCAAGTTCTACAAATCTGTTATGAGAAGCTGCAAGTCACAGGGCTCAGAAATTAATGGCATAAAAAGGGGAGTGACACTGTAAATGACCAATAACTAACACATAATCTTCCTATTAATGAATGGCACAGAAAGGAACTGGCAGGCAGCAGCCAAAAGGAAAGTAGAAGGGAAAGGAAAATATCAGTGAAAGCAGACCATGACTTGTGGACAGCTGGGAAGGTCACAATACTGCCCACTTGATTTATTTAACTTTGGAGAGTGCTTCCTTTCAAAACTTTGTGTCACTGTGGAGTGCGTAGCTATAAGCACTCCTATAACCTCTTTGCTTTTATTTCAGGAGTCCTACATTCTGTCTAATCAGGATAAACAATTCACACTAATGAAACTTAAATGTATTAGTGACAGTTGAACATGTTTTGCATTATATAGCTAGGAAAATCACACACTGCTCCCATATAGAAATTAACTTCGGTAACCATATGAACAATAATTACAATCAACTAACATGAAAACACAACATGACAAAATGCACCTTGCAATTTACCTCCTCAACAAAAATCACACTGTACAGAAGGGAAAGTATTCTACCACTGAACTCAGTACCAGTGCACTGACTGACTAATGAAGTTCCTCCACTTACTGCAGAGTCCTTCAAATCATTAGGCACTTAAGATGCAACAGATGCCATACAGCCTCTTTCAGGCACTAACATGAATGTAATCCAACTGATCTCGATACTATGATTTTCCATCTTTTTATTTCCTGTAATGTAAAAGAGAAATCCAGAACAAGACAGCTATTACTTGCAGCTCAAATAGAATAGTGTTTCAAATACGAATGGAAAAAAAAAATCCAACCCCGCCTTTGAACACAGTAATGGGATTAGTATTAAAACAGTATGAAATATACACAAACTCTCAATAAGTGATGTTTAAAAGCACCCATTAAATGAATTAATATTTCATTAATATTGCTTGCTTTCACCTTGACATGATAAAAAAAGGAAGAACATCACAGGTCATCGTATGCAAGTGTGTCTATGACTGTAAACAGAATTAAATCACCGAAAGAGACATTGTTAGAGCACCAAGATGAAAAAGAAGGAAAACACGAAAATAAAGATTAAAAAATCAAAATTATTTCTGTAGTAGATAAAATCTGGGGTCAAGAAACAAAAGCAGTGCATGTATGGAAGAAAGAATTGATAACAATTCATGGAATCATAGAACAGCCTGGGTTGAAAAGGATGTTAAAGATCATCTACTCTCAACCCCCCTGCTGTGGGCAGGGTTGCCATCCACTAGAGCAGGCTGCCCAGGGCCCCATCCAGCCTGGCCCTGAATGCCTCCAGGGATGGGGCATCCACAGCTTCTCCAGGCAAACTGTTCCAGTGTCTCACCACCCTCTGAGTGAACAATTTCTTCCTAATATCTAACGTAAATCTCCCCTCTCTTAGTTTAAAACCACTTCCCCTCATCCTGTCACTATCATCCCCTGTAAACAGTCGCTCCCCCTCCTGTTTATAGGCTCCCTTCAAGCACAGGAACGAGGTCTCCCAGGAATTGTCAAGAAAAGTCTTATTTCTTCCACCTCTCCTGCAAGTACAGGAAAGGAAATAGTTGTATTAATTCCATTAATTCCAGTAAAGATATAATTAACTTACCCTTCATGATAAGTACCTTAAGTCATAGTCAGATCTGTATTTAATTTTGCTTTAGATGTGTTAAAGAAAATAGATAATATAAAAATAAAAATATATTTCAAAATAATGGATATGCTATTTGAGAAGATAAATCATTTCTAGTTAAACAAAAAAGCCAATTATCTCTAACTCTGTATTTCATCAAGATATCACAATTTTCTATGAAAAGAACTGGATGCTAACTATGCATGTTTTCATTCTCACGGTCTTATCTTCTCCCTGTTTCTATCTGCCTATCATTTTATAAAGTCCCTCCTAAGAGTTGATAAAAGTGTCTTTGACCAGAGAAATCAAACTAAGGGTTCTACTTCAACACGATCCTCCTTTAAATTGCTTAAAATTTCTGTAGGAAGAAAGGCACCCTTCAGTCCACAGGAGGAGTAACAGTTTGCAAATATCTCTTTTGATATTGAAAAGGTGGTGAGACTCTGAACAGGTTGCCCGGGGAAGTTGTGGATGCCCCATCTCTGGAGGTGTTCAAGGCCAGGCTGGATGAGGCTTTGAGCAACCTGGTCTAGCGGAGGGTGTCCCTGCCCATGGCAGGGGGGTTGGAACACTATGATCTTTAAGGTCCCTTCCAACCCAAACGATTCTGTGACTCTGTGTTTCCAGAAGAGGATGACCCAAATAGACGGCACTATTTGACTGATCATGCACTGAAGATAATGCTTGCAGTTCACTTATTAGATTGCAGATGTTGAAGAATATAAAAAAAAAAAAATGTTATCAGACATCTCTCTCTTGCTTAATACACACTAAGTGGAGTGGGAAACCCCTTCATGAGCTCTTCTACTGTGTCCATCACAGTAGAAAAGGAACTATCAATATGCCAGTTCATGAAGGACACAAAAACAAGTTCTGGACAACTAGCAAGCAAGTTAGACACCCTTGGAAAACAAAGAAAAAAGGCACCCAAAAAACAAACCCCCCAAAACACCATCAAGACCTCAAGAACAAGCACCTGCCTTCTCTTGCTGTCTTTTCAGCTTTAACCTATGGAATGAAAGATCAGGATAAGTTAGCAGCAATTTCTTAGAATATATATATTTTAAAAATCACCATGTAACACAGATACTATTGTCAATGCAAAGAAAAAATTTTATGAGTCCATATAAGTCATATACCTTAGATACAATTAAGTTAGGTAGAGAAAATAATCATACTAAGGAACCATATATACTGGTTTGATTAATTATTCCTTTCTTGAAACAGCTGTTTTATCAGGAAATGTACTTCTCCCCCATATGCTGTAGAATGCTAGAACTTAATCCTTAAAATCTTTCAAGGATTATTAGCTTGAGTGGATTACAGTACACTCAATAAATTAAAAATAATGCATTCATAAATTGAATTTGATTTGATTTTAAAATCTAAAGCTGTCATGACTTTAAGCATGCCTTGTAAAGAAGATGCAGAAACTTAGGCTACCAACAAGAAATTCGAATGATGTTCAGCAACTTCTTAAACACATACCTGACTTGGAAGCCAAGTATAAGTTAAAATTTGTCTTACAGAATAATGAAGGAAATTATTTACATGAATATTAATTGTACCTCATACACTTGAGCCAGGACTTTGATTCTCTCTAAAATTAAAAGTACCAATTGCCCTTGTTCTTCCTGAGGCCTTCATCCTAGCCAACACATCTCAGACTTTATCATAAGGAAAAAAGAGGTGGAAGAGTGCAGAAAAAATAACAGTAGAAGTAGCTGCTGATCAAAATGAAATCATATAATCCTTCAGCCAAAATCAACAACAACTTGCAAGCTTGGTATCCTCTAGTTATTACACCAATAGGAGGGTGAAAGAGTAGCTCTGTGCAGAAGCTCAAGAAGCAGCACAAATTCATTCATTTTCAGTTTTAAAATTCAAAATGAGCTGCCTGCAGAGAAGCTGATAAGCTCTCTGGTAGACTATAAAGTGTACACAGACCTTAAGATCTAGCACAGGTGGATTATGTGTAAAGAAGTAAAAGGAATAAATATCATCTAGGGTGAACGAATCCATCACAACTCTAATCCATGCAAGCAAAACAAAGCACAAAAGGCAGGCAGAGTTTTGAATATAAATATCTCAAAAAGTATATAAATATTACATTTACAAGACTGTGCCTTAGAGTTCTGAGTATAATGGATTGCTATGGTAAACATTAGACTTTTAGGAGAACATAAAGCAGAAGGTGAAGAGTTTTCTTCTCCAACTGTTGGGTTAACAATGAACGACTAGAAGCAGCAGGAAGGAACTTTTTAAAAGGACGTAAGCTGAGAAGCATAAATTGTCATAATTCTCAATAATTTTTTTAAGGAAAATAAACCCCAAACCCAAAGATGAGAAAGAGGTGGTCATCCTGCCTTTTTCTATCAAAGTCGGTTAGCCAATCATCCCTAACACTAAGCACTCATAACTTCTGCACAGCATTTATCTTTAGACCTGTGACCAAGATAAACCACTCTTAGCTATTTCAAAACAGCGGATTTCTTCAGAATTAGTGTTTACATTCAACACTTAACAAATGATTTAGTTGAAAAATGAAATGTGTTTGGTTTTTTCCGGTGGGGTTTTTTTGTGTTGTGTTTTGTTTAGTTGTTTTTTGTAAATTACAGCTAGCAGGCTAGCCCTCAGCAGCCAACAAAGAAGAAACACCCTTATTCATTCTACTGAGTTGCCAGGTTGCACACATGATAACCTCACAATGCCCTAATCTTGTTTGCACCATGAAAATATGAATGCTGAACCAGAGCTTAGATCTGAAAAAGACCCAGCACCCCAGGCATATGTATCCTACTGCACACATATTAGAAATTTTTAGTCTGAACAAAGAGCTGCTTCAGCATTTGTATTTCCACATATTTATTTTTGGTAATAGATTACAGTTTGACAATAGGAAAATACGTAATGTCCATGCTAAAAACTGCAAAAATTCTAGAGGAACTCTGATTTATCAAGTAATGTCAAGAACATATTGCAGGTTGTAACCAGCCTGTCAAAGCCAAACCCAAGAGTGTCTAGCATGACATTTTTCAAGATAAAAAACGTAGTTTTAATGATGGATTTCTCACTTTTCTTGAAAGTTACGCCATGTAATGGTACAGCTTTGTCTGCTGAACACTTATTTTACCACAAGAGCTTTGGGAGTTGGCAACAAAACCAGAGTAATTATAGCTCTGAGGAGATGGTCCAGTCTAATTTGTCAGAAGGACTGGACTGGTGTTTTATGAAGGTTTACTTCCCTTCCCATCTCCCCTCCTCATCTCATCCTGTCCCTCTCCCAGTGGCAACTTGTCCTCTCCCACCCTTTAAACAGCACCGGCCTATTCTCACAGCAGACACATCAACCACAGCTGCTCCCTCTAACTCAGCATCACTGTGCTTGCCAGGGCCCAGGAGGTATAAAACAGGAGAGGAAGAGGCATCTGAGGCTTACCCCAAAAAGTGAAGCTTTTATTGCTGCTGTTGAAGGTGAAAGGGAACCAGGAAGGCTGCTGGGGCTAGAGAAGGCTGCCCTGATGGCACTACTTTGGTTGCAGAAGCCCCATCTTCGTGCTCTTTGGTCTGCACCTCTTCTCCCAGGACAGCTCCTCCAAACTAACAAGAGACTCCATTCCACTCTGGACTGCTTAAATAAATGCTTATTTATTGCAACTCACGTACATATTCAAGGTTGCCATGCGCTTCCATGCAACACCTCCATCTCCGACGAGGCCTCAGCTATGAAGCAGGTAACAGTATTATCCAAGTTCCTGGGTGCTTTCTCCCATTGGCTTTGGTCCAGTTCCTCATAAAGAGATAAGGAACAAGGAGCCTTGTATTTGAAACCTTTCCCGACCACAATGTCTCAAAAAGGCGCTAAGGCGCTGAGCCAGTAATGCCCCATGTTTTCTTGTATTTTCACTTCTACCTCTGCAGTCCCCGCTGTTTTAATAAGCTTTTAAATTATTCACAGCAAGGACTTGCTTTTTCCCCTCCTCACACTTGTAGTGAGTACAGCAGAGAGGAGCCCTATGCTATGTCAGAGGAAAACTGATGATTTTCTTCAACATGGAGGAGATAATTCTTAAGTCTCTGAACAGTAGAAGCAAATGAGTTAAAAAGGAAGAAAAAACATGTATAATTAGCTGGAATAAATATTAGTGAATGTTGTTCACTGTGATAATTCACAGCATAATAGCAAATAGTCTGAAGTATTTTGATACTCAAACCATTTCAAAAATAGGGATACATTTCAGAAAAAAATTATATGGTAACCGAGCCAGAGTGTAAATTAGCATTGCAGCTTTACTGTTGCATTTGCAAATGTGTAGTAGGGCAATGACAAGTTGTAGAATTAATACTTTAATATTCTTTCTTGAGCAGTGAAACTAGTTTTGTTTCTTATTTGCAAAATCTACACACAATGTGCAATTGCTTCAAACATGAACATTTTTCAACACAAATGAAGAGCCTAAAAAACATCCACCAGAGGGGCAAAATGGAAACATTCTCCCTGGTTTGTTATAATTAGCAAATAATTTACTTTAGCTCAGTACCATTGTTATATTTTGACATATAGGTTGTATGTTCCTTCAATCTGAGCTGAATTTTAACTCTTGCATACAAATGAGCAAATGCCAGAAGTTCACCAAAAGAGCAGATTTTGGCAGTTCTGAAGCACTTCTGCTTTAGCATGTATTCACAACTTTCAGTCCTCCCATCAACTGCCCTTTCCCACTCAAAATTAGACATAATTTAGCAGAAAGGTATTGTCAAATACTTAAAAATGCCTTTTTTAACATAAAACCCACTGCTGATTTTAAAATCCAGAATGGCTAAATAGTAAATAGACAGGGAAAAATAAAATAAAAGGAGTAATAAACACCAACATAATTCTTGCATTGAAAAAAAAAGAATACTGGTGAGTGTGACAGAAAAGGCACTTTCAGGATTTGAAGTTGTGGATGGAACATTAAGATAATTAAATTTCTTTAGGGCCTCACTTTATCTCATTAGTTTTCATATAAAGCACTAATAATAGCTCATTTTTATTTGAAAGCTCAGATGATATCCATGCCACAGTAAAACATGAGATATTTCTTGGCTACATCCTATTTTTATGCTAGCAATGCAGGTACTCATGCAGGACCAGAGATGACGCAGCACCAAGCACAGTGCAGGCAGGAACACTCTGAGCTTGCTCAGGTACGTAGGTAGGTTTTCAGCTTTTGCAGTGATCTCTGCTCCTTTGGTAATACCCCTACCAGTACACAAGGTGGAAAGTTTAAAACATTCCCAGGTTTACACAAGTTTCAACACGATTATGTATGTTTGCCAGGCAGATATAACCTGAATAAGAAGTTGGAGAGAAATCCCTGAAGGGATGGCAATCATAATTAAGTACGTATATTACTTAATCATACTTAAGTAAAACATTAATTTTGGCACGTTCTAGTTTCCTTTAATAGAAGGTTAAGAATTTGTCTCCACTTAATAGTCAATACTTCTAAGCATTCTCACACCTTCAGGATTTCTCTGAAATATGGTATAGTTGGTAAAGGCACATACTATGTTTAAGCCTTGGATCCAGCCTTATCTGTTCTTTCCTTTCCCAGTGAGTTTGGCATTCTAATGTACTTTTTTTTGCACAGGATTTTGGATTAACTAGCAGCTCTAGTCACGGTGAACACAGCTCCATAGCTCAATCAGCAAATGCATCCATCCCCTTTGGCGAAGCAAATTATTTGCAGGTGCCTGTATTCTGCAGAGAGGTACAGCGGTCTCCCTGATTTCCTGATTTTTGAGAAGATGGAAATTGTCATGCCCTTTCCTTGCAGGACAGCTCTGGACTTCTACCCCGACACCCTACATGGGGCCAGCATATCCAAAATACCACTCAAAGATATAAGCTCTGCTTGTCACCAGTTGTCTGCGTACGTGCTATGGTATGAGAAAGCTCATTCTCTCTAAAGTGGTCTCAGACTTTGCTTCTGCTTTCCCTTGAAAATCCAGGTCAGAAGATATTGATAAATTAACTTAAAATGTAAACTCAAGAAGTAGGTGACATAAAACTAGGGTAGTCAACAGTTCTGGTTGTGATGGTGAGGCAAGACATAGGTATTTCAGAGACTGAGACCATAAATCTGTGTTGGCCAAGAGCAACACACCACGGGAGGTTGAGCCAAAGTTGGGAAGGGTGGTGGTCTGACCTGCCATGCATAATTAGCCAGTGTTAGCTACACACAGCCACATAGAAAGAATGTTAGACATTGTGAAGCAATTTAGTGGCTCCCCAAATGTTATAAACTCAACAAAATGGAAGGTCAAAGGCTGTGGTGGAAAGGGTGCATTTTGCAAGTGATAACTAGAGAAAAAAGGAGACCCTACCCTGCCTCAGATCTCTTTGTACGTGTAGTAATCATCACAAAAACGATCAACATTTCTGAACAAAGACCACGCCAGATTCTTCCCTGTGGACCTGTTTGCAACTAGACAGTCCAAAGCATGACCATAAACCATATTCCAAAATAACAAAAAGTGCAGGAGGGAAGACAGGCTCAAATTACAGCTCTGACTAAGGCAGAGAAAATTCTCAACAGTCAACCAACTAAATAGGTTAAATAGCCTAAATATTAATTAACTTCCATATTTCTTTCTGTATTTTTATTCCTTTTACTCTTTAAGCAGACAAATTGGGACACTCAGTGTAAAACATAATGTTAAAATCCTTCAGATAATGTCTTCCTGTGCCCAGTGGTATTTGAATTTACCCAAATGCCATACTCAGTAACAACTGTATTTATTAAAAACGTAATTTAGGTTTTATGTCTGGAAAACTATAATTCCATCCTTTACAGATCATCCAATCTCTGTAATGTAACATTTCATTCCATTTTCAAACTCTACTACTGGACCAGGAACTACCAAGCCTGCTGAACCTTAAGCATGATCGACAGGACTGTTAAACTAAAACATGCAATCCAAGTCAGGCATGGCTTCAGCACAGGAAGCTTAGCCTTCCCTTGGGTCTCATTTCCTCCTCTCTTGACACAGCAGAAGCAGATTGCTCATTCTCCTGATTCTGACTTCACACACTCATTAGCCTATTAAACAACTGGATCTGATAAGTGGGCTCCAAAACCACAAAAAAGCCAAGGGCACTCCGAAGCGGTGAAGGATGTTTCACCACGTCCTTGGCAATAGCCCCACAGCACAGCTTTTCCTAATATCCAGTGGAAAGGAAAAAGGGGTGCTGTGAAACAGATGCTGGGCAGGCAGGGCAGCCCAGAGGGGAGCAAAGGGTCAGAGCTCTCCTCCTACCACTGCACTCCATACATCCTCCCAAAGTCTGACTGATGGTTCAAGTTTACCTGGGCTACTGCAACCAATACAGGAACAACAGTTTAAAAGACATTTTAAAGCAACAACGAGCTGTGCAATTTGGGGCAGACGGGAAAGAAGTAAGCATGCTCTAGATGTTAATTTCTCACAAGTTAGGCATAATATTTTATTTCTCATCTTTTATACTTTTATAACTGTTTTTTATCCCTTGATGGCTGAAAGAAAATACTGAAATACCATGAAAATAAAAAGAAACAAATACCATTAAAATATTGGCAAATCCAGAGAAGACTACCCATTTCCTCCTTTTCCCATGAAAAACTCAGTACAGATGTTCTGTTCTCTGGTAGTAGCAGGAGAAAAAGCAAGGGGAACATCCTATGGGCTTCTCCTGACCTCCTGGGGCAGGCTGTGCATGCTCTTTCCTGTCTCTCAAATACTACCCACTGTCTTCAAAAAGTAATGACTGTTAGGATATTTTAAGAAAGCAATGATACAAAATATAGATCTGTTCTCATGGAAGATGCTACTGATTACTCACTGTTTTAGGTAACTTCAGTCACCATTTCATGCACAAAGTAGAACAGTGATAAAGTTTGTCAGTTTGGCATGTAAGGATGGCCAAGGACCAGAACAAAATGTCAGTGCTGCAGAATGAAAAACAGGTTAGGAACTAATAGATAATGTTATTATCTACCTCTTATTCTTTTGTTTTGTTAAGCTTGTCTGTGTTTCTTCTTTATCCAGCTTGTCATTCAGACAACCCTGCCAGGATCCTAAATGAAGTTTTACCCTTTCAGAGTCCATTTCTAGGTCCGTAAAATACTCCCTCCAACATGGCTAGCAACATCTTCAGTCTCTTTGGTCTTAACCTTGCATACAAACACAGTTCAGCTGAATTGCTGTAATTCTGCTGGGACTAGTCAAATGAATAGTCACAGATATTTTTGTTTGCAGGTCTGGGATGTAATGATAACGCCACCTGAATTTTTAGAATAACCAGAACCAACACAAGAGAAATTCTGACAAACGTGTGAAAAAATATTTCAAAAGCAGTTCAGGCACTTGGGGCTTCAGAGTAACTACAGTGCTTTTTCAGCTATACTACAGCTTTTGTATTAAATTCTATACCTTTGTTTTATATGACAAAGACCACATCAAAGTCGCCTGCGCTGTGAAAAGCAAGAACAGTTAGTGAAGGCTGAGATATTCAATAACAAACAAGACAAAAGAGATGTCATATCCCTGTACTCTGCGCCACATTCAAACAGGGGCTTTTGAATGACTTATTTTCTAATATTCTTCTGAAGGTTGTCAAAAACACAGCCCACTCAAGCTAACTGTTCATAATTAAGAGTGAAACTAGCTAGACTAGTTATGTTTCATTAGCAAATACTCAAGCCACACTGCTGGTAGCCTTAGAAGTAGCCTCCAAGAGCCAAATAAATGACTATGATACTACATCCTATTCAAAATCCTGCTAAAGGCATTATGACTCTTGACACTCAAGTAAAAGGTGGTTTTGTTTTGTTTGTTTGTTTGTTTTTTGGTTTTTTTTTTGGTTGCTTGGGTGGTTTTTAAATTTTTTTAAACAGAAACTGTTTACGTATTCCACCTTGATACGATGTTTTTCAAAGTGTCCTCAAAAGATTCAGCAGCGAAGGGGTTACACGTTTTTGCACCTCCAAGAGCCTGACTGCTCAGCCATAGGGGGAGCAAGAAGCAAGGAATTACAGGGCAATCACCCTTAATAAAGTTACAGATGAAAAGATAACAAAAGCATGTTCAACATTAACAGCCACAGAAAGATTTGTAATTAAATTTGTTTGAGGATTTTAAGGGTTTGAAATAGCTGTTAACCTGACAGGGGAAGATCTACCATTAGAACCAGATTTTTAAAAAAATTTAACTTTTACAAGGGCAAACTGAAGAGAATGAAAGCAGCCCACACTCACATTCCAACAAAATCCAAAGATTTAATAAGGATGAAGAACACATTATAATTTTGAAAGATCATTGCTTTCCTGGATCAGGCTGGGTGTATTGTAAATCACCCAACAGAATATAATTAAGCAATAACACATGCCAGGCATTCATTTCTAAGCAGTCAGTCAGAAAACACTATAGATTTCAGTAAAAAAACCAAACCAACCCAAACCAAAACAAAATAACTGTGTCACTTATCACAGTTTGTACAGCTTTCCTACCGCTACATTCGGCATGCACAATATATATTCACTCTGCTGTAGTTACATAAGACTATGTCCAATCATGTCCTATAAATCCTTAATTATTTCTTTTGCATAAATCAAGGCCAGTTCTGAAGACCACCCAAAAAGCAGAATTTTCTCTTTTTGAGATCCCTGTAATCCTTATATTAAGTGTTATGGGTGATGAAAGTAAACCTTAGAATTCACTAAACATGTAGTGACACATTTTTATGGTTGAGAAGTCCTTTGTCCCATCCTGTCATCATTTTGTGATTCTCCTAACAGCAGAAGGCCAGCCGGCTGCACTGCACACAGGGAAAAAAAACAAACCAAGTGTTTTTTCTCCACAGGCCCAGCTGAAAGAATGAAAACAACAAAAGACATTTTCTTTTTAAAACATGCTTAGTCTTATGCCTT
Organism: Pterocles orientalis; assembly: GCA_011057875.1. Classification (NCBI taxonomy): domain Eukaryota; kingdom Metazoa; phylum Chordata; class Aves; order Pterocliformes; family Pteroclidae; genus Pterocles; species Pterocles orientalis. The sequence continues at coordinate 261,144 of WKFP01014843.1, read as the reverse complement.
TGAGTTCCATTTGTTACAAGTGAGCAGCAATTGTTCATTATAACTCAACCAATTTATATTCTACTGCAAAGTTATTACTCTGTATGTTGCAGTTTAGACTTAAGCTTCCATGGCTCTGGCATGTTCCTGAAGAAAAGTAACTTCTAAGGAGATTAAGATCAAGCAGTAGCAATATTGCAATAACAACAGTTGAACGTGTGCTCTTAAATAAGATCACACTCCTCTCAGAATAAGGGATCTCTGAACAAACCAAAACAACTAAAACTACAGTCTTGTATACTATGGAATACAGTTTCACTGGGCATTTCAGTGAAAAATCACTCTCCAGGGACCTACTAATGGTTCATTCTTCAGCTCAACTCTCAAGTCTTCACTCACCTCAAAAAAGCACAATAAGATACCCAGCTATATAATAACCACAATTTCTGGAATACTGTCTAAATAGGGTTTTTTAAAAAAATGACTCGTGCTATGTAGAACAATTTGTAAATTCTAGTTGTGAAAATTGCAATTAAACACTTATAACCATTTTCCCAATCCTCTTTCTTCAACTCCCCCTTGCCCACTACCTCCCCCTTGCCCACCAGCCAGCCTGTTTTATTTCCAGGAAGGGTTTTGTAGCAGTAACTAAGATTCGGTAGCTCCGGTAGTTCCTAAAACAGAAAACTAATTGGGAATACTGTAACATCTCCCACTTCTCTTTCCCATGGGAATTTGTAAAGAGGTCTGCTCTTGTTCCATCCTGCCACACTTGGGTTGAAAATCTACACGGGCCTCCAACCTGATGCAAATCTACAGAGATCTTGACTGCACACGTGGTCACCCACCATGGCTCCTGCATTTCAGAAACCACCCCTGCATAGATGCTGATAGAACTGTGTTTATTTTGTGCTGCAAACCCAGGCAAGGAACTCATCTGGCTTTCAAAAACCAGAAAGCGAAGGCCTCCACTCCTAAACCCCAAATAGTATGGACACCAACCTCTTTGCTATGAAACTCCATCACCAGGCTGCCTTCTGCATATTTGTCCTTCATTTAATTTTTGCTCAGATGTGTATGATTACTGAACACAGGGATAATTTTTATGCTTTCTAGTTTATGAGCTACTATTTTTGAAAACAGTATATGCATGGGACATTCAAATCCCTCAACAATCCAGCAGTTATCTATACCACCTGGGAGATCTTCGCTTTTATCTCTCTCTCCAAAAGCAGCAACATGCAGACGTTGGATTCCATCACAGTTCAGACAAGAGCATCAAAATTTTCTTTGCTCTATTGCTCCTGAAGTAGGTGACTGGCTCCTTAAAATGCACCAGCCATCCCAACCAGAGCAGCCTGCTGCTGAAAAACTGATTATTTGCCCACTAGAAAGTCATATCTACTGACTTATAGCTCCCCATTGACTTTGCCTATTCTACAGTAGAAATACAGGGCTTCATTTTGGTCTCAGGACAGAGCATACAGCTACAATAATGGAGAAAGGGCTTCAGTTCTCTTGGGCAGAAATTTGCACAAATATTGCAAGGGTATGAAGGCAACACTAGTCTTACCTCCTGCCTGGCTGTCCTATTCCTGCCACTTCAGCATTCACCCCTTATCACCCACCTGACAGAATTTATCTACATTTGTAGGCTGGCTTCCAGGCTTAGAAAATGCTTCACAACCATCATCTAATGGGAATAATCGCCTGCAATTATAAAAGATTTCACACAAAAAAAAAATCATACCAGCATGCTTCATGGACTAGATATACAAAAATCACTGTGGCAGTCAATTATGCTACAGCCAGCATAACTAATATTGCACAATATGGGCTGAAAAGTCTCTAGAAATTAACAGTACTTTTATAATGTTGCCAGCCAAGATTGTATTTAAATCACTGACTGGCCCCTAAATTCAGATCCTGAGCATTTTTTCCTGAAAAGCACAATGCCATCAAAATTTTGCAGACTCATCAATAAACACTCATATTACTGTGTCAGAGAATAATCATTTAAGATGTAACTGTAACATATGGTAAAGGAAGTAATTTTCTTCTGCTGATTTCTTCAGCAGTTTGCACCAATATGCAGTGTGTATCGATTGGTCTGAAGTCCAACCTCCTTTCGCAGGGGCAGAATTCCAATAAAATATAGTGACGAACACCATAAAATAGTCTGTGTTGACAACTTTAAAATATTAATTCTTTAGCCATGCTATAATTGGTCCCACCACACAGTGCAGTTCCATAAACCTTGATCTGTATGCCAAGAAACCCAGCAAATAGGCAGGTCCCCCCTCTCTCGGAGGAGGGTCGAGCCCTAGTAGACCTCAAGCTTGAGGCAGTTCCACTTGGACAAGCGCGCATGGCCCTCACCAACTCACCCGCCTTTGATCCCAGCTATGCACAGGCCACATTGCTCTTTTCCTCCTCCCTGCTGAAAGCCAAAGATTTCTGGAGCAAATACCAAGGGAGGGGACACCTAACAGACCATTCAAATAATACTTCCATCTAAGGAATCTGTTTGCAACAGATAAGCTAAAACCTTTAGAAAGATCACATAAGGGAACAGCATATGCATATTTAGAAATTACAAAGCCACTTTAAAAAATCATGACTGTGAGCCAGGAACTCACCACAAGTTTTTCTTTGCTCATCTCAACATCAGCAGCCTTTCAAATAATAAGACACGTACTCAGCACACTGCACTACTAATTAATAAACCTCTCAGTTCCACAAGGGAACCTTGGAACCAAAAACATAAAGCCAGACAAAAGCGCCCCCCAAAATGTGGGTTACAGTAATTGTTGCTTTGCAAACAATATAGGGTGTCTGCCAGCTATAAAGCACTTTTAACAGTGGCATTCTGGTCTTAGCAGAAGTATAAATGGCAGCTTGTTGCTGCTCCATCAAATACATAGTTTTTACTTATGTAAAACATACAGCGTGCCTAATGTTCATGGCAGACTAGGAGAAGAAAGTGCACTTTATGTCTGGCTGATGCACATTTTGGAGCAAGAGAAATTAATTTCCTTCCTTTTTTTTCAAATGCAAGCAATGTAGTCACTAACCTTGGAGTGCCCTTTTTCCCCCCCGAAAAAAGCAAAAGTTTGCACACATGTATCCATTGGTAAAAAGCAAACAAATTGATGATGATGGTTTTAAAAAGAGGAGAACTCCAAATCCCCCTGTCTGGCCAGGCACGGCTGCAATCTCCAAAGTACACATTGTAGATTGTGATCTCTGGATGAAGGGTAACATCCACTTGCCAAGTTCTATTATAAATCTGTGTTTTTATGTTTGAAACTTGCTCTAAGCTCAATTTCTGCTACATTTAGCCTTTATGTATCTTCACTGAATAAGGAAAGAGGCAGGAAATACATACTTGAGATTATGAAAAAAAAAGCAGCAGATTTCCTTACTGTACTGTCTCTGACCTTGCAAGTTCCCCATACATTTCTTACTCCTCAGGGTAGACATATAGGGTAGGGCTCTGAAACACAATACATTCAATTTTGGAAAGAAGCAGCATCAGCACAATCAAAATAGCACTTTTCCAGGGTTTAATAATGACAGTTTACAAAAGGGTTCCAGTTCCAATTCCACTCCTCCTCACTTTTAGAAATAAATAAATAAAAAATCTGAGGGAGCCTCAGTATTCTGTATGGCACCCTGCCTTCCTACACAAGGAAAAGAAGATTAGTCACTGTCACAAAATTCTCTTTCAAATACTGGTTGTGTCTCCACCCGTGAGTCATTCACATTAACTTTTCAGGACAGAAGGTAGTTTTCCATTATCTCTCTTTATTTACACAGAGCATCTCTTGTGGGCAGAGTAAATTAGGTTCTCTTCTCTTATGACCCTTTATTCACAGCAATTCCCTGGCTGGATAGCAAGAGAGATACGCAACGACAAAAAGAACAGGGAAAGAAAGAGACCTCACAAACAGAGCAAGACAAACAAACACTGCCTAGGAATGAAATTGCTTACTGAACAAAGTCTGCTTGGGAATCCTAGAGATTTCTTCCACACACTACTAATCTCCCAGTGAAGGTAGCTGTGTGGTGTTCATCTGTCTCTTTAGAAGCTGGTTCCACAATGCACCTCATGAGGCCGTCACCCTGAGAGCAGCTTCCCACAATTTACAGATTACCCCAGAGATTCCTAACTGCAGACACTGCATGAAGAAATCATCAGGAACTATTTGAGGGAAATTACAGCTGTGGCAACCTCTTTCCAATTTTATTCACCTAGCTGTGTATCTGTGTGTTGTTCATCTCTCGACTTCACTTTCCTGCATTTTTATCATATGCTTGAGACTGAGAGCACATTTTCAGATTAGATTATCTGAAAAATCCCCTGGACTTTTGCAGGAAGGAGACACAGAAGCACAGACTGCTTTGCACTGTGGTGCTGCTCATTCCCAAATGCAAAGTAGACTAACCTTTGGGTACTGCTCTTTTTCTCTATTGTATTTTGTTTGCTAGCCCATCTATGTATATATGGTCTTGTTTCACAGAATCATAGAACGGTTTGGGCTGGAAGGGACCTTTAAATGTCATCTTCCACTAGATCAGGTTGCTCAGACCCCCATCCAACCTGACCTTGAATGTTTCCAGGCATTTAAAACCTCTCTGGGCAACCTATGCCAGTGTTTCACCACCCTCACCATAACAATTTTTTTCCTTATATCTAGTCTGAACCTCCCCTCCTTCAGTTTAAAACCATTACCCCTTGTCCTGGTGCTACAGGCCCTACTAAAAGTCTGTCTTCATTTTTCTTATAAGTCCCCTTTAACTTGCCCTCTTCTACTTTGCTGTTAATGTCTGGAGTGCTCTTGTCAGTATCCCACCAGTGCTCCAAAGATATCAGAAACAGATGTTTCAGAATGGCTTCACAACCACAGTTGTAGTCTCTACCACTACATTTACAGGTAACACCTGATGTGCACCACTGTCCTTGCTATTTCTGGGGACTGGATTTAAGACTCTACTTGCCTCTCTTTCTCAAGAATGTCACCACTGTGGCTTTTTTCTACCACTCACCATCGGAGCTTTATTGTCCACAAATTTTGGTCTGCTCACAGCACTGTATTTCACTGGACACATTTACTGCTTTATCTGGAGTTAACGGCAAGTCTCCTAATAGTTTACCTGTGTAAAGTGGTCATGGTCTGTAGTTTCTAATCAAAACCCTTTTCCATCCTGCAACATCCTCTACACTCCTGCCAGAAAGGAAAAAAAAAAAAAAAAATTACACATCAA
>WKFP01014843.1:237636-255877 GCA_011057875.1 Pterocles orientalis | reverse complement strand
TCCTCCCAGAAAGAAAAAAAAAAAAAAAAAAAAAAAAAAGAGTACACAGCCAAGTACAGCCAAATTCTCCATGCCTTTCCCTTCCTCCTGAGCTCTCTTTGAGCTCTCTTTCGGAGATGGAGCATGTTTTATTGGAGTGCTGTGTACTTCACATTTCCGAAATGCACTTTTTATTCATATTTCCCCAGCTCCTTTATGGCTGTTTCCTACCATTTCCAACTCTTCGCTGCAGTCAAAAAATAAAGTGTTGAAACCTCTGTTAGTTGTCCCTATTTCCGTTAGCTTTAACCTGGGCTGAGCTTTTAAGATCTGAATTCTTCTATTCCTAATGCTGACTTAGTTCATTCACAATTTCCTAGTCTATTTAGAAATTGCTTGGAATCAAGAAATTTATGAGAAATAAGCTTAATTTTAATGCTGAAGTTTAACTGAAGCCCTGCCTATCACATTACATCATACAACCCGACTAGTTATCTTAAAAGACAAACATTTATAAACCATTTATACTCTTGCTGACTCAAATGCTGACTACCACTCAAATGCACTAGCAAAGTATTTAACCATGTATTAAAAGTCACAAATGAATGCACAACTAATGCTGAAATTCACTATCAGCTCATGTTAAAATATAATTAAAAATAGCTGTTGTTATTATTATTATATATAGCACTAAAAATCACATGTGGAATTTAAACACAATAAAGTTTTAAAGAACGAAAAATAGTCACTCTAATACAATATTTCTGATAATCTTTTTTCCACCCCCCTCTTCATCAAATATGGGGGTTTCCCCCCACCTTTTCTCACTTCTGAATCAGCCAACAGAAAGCAAAAATTTCTGGAATACCTTTCATTTTCATGGCAGTAGACTGAGAGATCAAACACAAGATTTTCAATTTCCAAATAAATTTATACAGTAGAAGAGATCAGGGTACTCAAAAAACCCGAAAATATACCAAACAAAAAAACCCAAATAGTGATAAAATAAATAAAAAACTCACCCACAAAAATCCACAAGCCTCTTTATTCAGATCCAGCATTTTTGAATAACAGGATAAACAACAAAGACTATGATAATTTAATCAACTAGTGATTTTCCTTTTCTTTGTGCATGAACAGTAGGTCTTTTTGATAAAAGCCCTCTTTTGAAGGCTGACAACTGGTGTGAGATTTTAGAAATCCTCCGTTGGTACACAAACGCAAGCAAACAAATATTTTTCCCAGTTCTCACTCACCCTACTTATCCATGTAAGCCTACTAGAAAATTATGTGGTTTATGATTACAGCAAGAAGCAATTTAAAACACTACTATATTTTTATTTAAAATGATATAGTGTCCTCATTGCTTACCGGGTTGCTTTATAATTATTTATCTTAGTACTAGCAGTTAAAAAAATGGATCCATTACTTACTGAATAAAATGGGACACATGGTTTGGTTGTTAAATATTGTTTCTTTTTATAACTTCTTCCTTTTTTGTGCGTATGTGGGTTCACTGTCATGTTGTTCTTAAAACATTAAAGTGTTTGGCTAAGCACAAAACAATACAGGCTTACAAGCATGGCATTACAATTTGCATTAGGGCCTGCCTTCCCATATGAGCAGATTTTCCCAAACTTTCATAACATCACATAACAAATAATGTTAAAAGTAACACACCAGAAAGACCTAAAAAAAAAGGCTTTTATAAGCCCTCAAGAAATGGTCAATGAAGTGGCATAAACTGTTTAAAAAAACTGATTTTTTTTCTATATGATGTAGTGAAAGTTTTTGAAGAAATCAATGACCAGGCAAAAGCAGTCTTGAGATTTATAACATAAATTTTCATTCTGATGACTACCATTTTGAACATGGGCTTTCATTGTTCTTGTTTCAGATGACTTCTTTTTAGCAGCTGCTAAAATATTTGCATTTTAAAATATGGCTTCTTTCTAGCAAACAGCAGTCCTTCACAACAATTTAAAGTTCTAAGACTTGAAATAAAATGATTCAACCAAAAGTGCTATAAATTACAATCATTGCCTAGATGGCTTTAAGACGTCTGCAGAACAAAAGTTACAAATGTTAAGACTAAATTTCCTTCTGGTCAGAGTCCCTGTCCTGGTTTCAGCTGGGACAGAGTTAACTATCTTCATAGTAGTTAGTGTGAGGCTGTGTTTTGGATTTGTGCTGAGGAGAACCATAGAATCATAGAATGGTTTGGGTTGGAAAGGACCTTAAAGATCATCAAGTTCCAACCCCCCTGCCATGGGCAGGGACACCTCCCACTAGACCAAGTTGCTCAAAGCCTCATCCAGCCTGGCCTTGAACACCTCCAGGGATGGGGCATCCACAACTTCCCTGGGCAACCTGTTCCAGTGTCTTACCACCCTCATAGTGAAAAATTTCTTCCTCATGTCTAGTCTAAATTTACCCTCTTCTAGCTTATACCCATTATCCCTTGTTCTCTCACTACACTCCCTGACAAAGAGTGCCTCCCCATCTCTCCTGGAGGCCCCCTTCAGGTACTGGAAGGCTGCTATTAAGTCTCCTCGGAGCCTTCTCTTCTCCAGGCTGAACAACCCCAACTCTTTCAGCCTGTCCTCATAGGGGAGGTGCTCTAGCCCTTTGACTAATTTTGTGGCTCTCCTCTGGACTCTCTCCAACAGGTCCATGTCTTTTTTATGTTGGGGGCCCCACATCTGAACACAGTACTCCAGGTGGGGTCTCACGAGAGCAGAGTAGAGGGGGAGAATCACCTCCCTTGACCTGCTGCTAATGCTTCTCTTGATGCAGCCCAGCACACAGTTGGCTTTCTGAGCGCACACTGCTGGCTCATGTTGAGCTTCTCATCCACCAATACCCCCAAGTCCTTCTCCTCAGAGCTGCTCTTTATCCATTCTGTGCCCAGCCTGTATTTGTGCTTGGGATTGCCTTGACCCACGTGCAGGACCTTGCACTTGGCTTTGTTTTCATGAGGTTTGCATAGGTGCACCTCCCCCTCCAGCGTGTCCACCACACCACACAGCTTGGTGTCATCAGCAAACTTGCTGAGGGTGCACTCCATCCCACTGTCCATGTCTCCAACAAAGATGTTAAACAACACTGCTCCCAGTACTGACCCCTGTGGAACACCACTTGTCACTGGTCTCCACTTGGACATTGAGCCGCTGATAACATACTGATGTTTATAGTTGCTGCCAGGACAGTCAAGGACTTTTGAGCTTCTCTGCTGTGCCAATGTCTCCAGGTACAGGAGAAGCTGGGAGGGAGCACAGCCCCAATTACCAGCCTAGGATTTGACCTTAAGTTTAGGATTGAGACCCAAACTGGCCAATGGTCTACTCCATATCATGCACATCATGTCTTATCTCACTTCCCAGGTTATCCATACTGCAGTAATAAAACATCCTCAGAGGTATGTTAGATGAAGCTACCAATTAATTACCAGCCGGAAGGTATACTAGATTTATATGGAAGCATCAACTTTATAAACGTAGAGCTATGAGGAAAATGAGACAGTTGGCCAACATTTTAAATGCCTAGGCTGAATGCTTCAGTCCATATGCACCCTTCCACCAAGTACATGACCTCTGGTGCTGAAAAGCCTTTTAAGCTTCATAATCCCCCAAATTCCCCCTCCTGCTGCCCCAAAGTCTTCCTTTTCCCACCAAAAGCATCAAAATCCAGGTTCACGTAGGTAACAAACAGTTCCCTGAAGCACATGGCAACAGCAGAAGCAAATGCAGTGCGATTCTGCCAGGAAGCTCAAGAGTTCAATGGCAAATCACAGCTTCCCAACCACAAAACGTAAGTCTTGGGGAGGGAACAACTAACTGGGAGAGCTGTTCTGCTGTGGCATGGTTCCCCAGGGAGAACAAACCTCTCAGGGCTCACAGCAAAATTACCCAGGTACAAGTGAAATTATGAATTTAGGGGAGTGGGGGTAACCAGCAGACTTGTGAAGCATTTCTTCAGTATTTTTGTGAAATCAGATAGGTGATTTCCTCCTTTACTTTCAAAAGGAAAACATTTCTTCACACAAATATCCTCTTTGGATACATGCAGTGCTTTTGAAAGCAAGTGGCAGGTGAAATCTTCAATCAGAAGCACAGAAAGGCTTGGTCCTGAATGAGAGGAGAAAGCTTCCCCTCAGACAAAAGCACTCCTTCTCCTTCTCTGTGCTTTCTGGTCCCCCAAAAACTACCAGTGGCAGTGAACTATTCCCTGGCTGTGAAACACAGGGGAAGAAAACAAGGTTCTGAGACGTAAAATGAAACAATTCTCTGTAAGACCCCAAGGAACACTGACATACAGAACTGTGAGGTATTTTCAGTTAAAAAGCCAAATAGAATGGGGGGAAAAAAATGGGAAGGAGAAACAAAAGAAGAGAAAAAAAATAGCTTCAGTAAAACTGAAGCAAAACTTTTTTTCTCACAATATTTGTTCCCACACAGTTTTTATCCTTTTAAAAATTTAGCTTAGCTCGATTTCAAAACAAAACATTGTTTCAAAATCAAAGAAGTGGAGCCATTTCATTTTGAAACCACTGAAATTAAATATTTAGGCTCCCAATATTTTTCCTCAGCTGAAACTGCTGGATGAATTGCATCAAAACAAGAAAATAGCTTTGATCAATACAACACTGTGTCTTTCAGTTAATACTCTATTTGCATAAACAATTTCATCAAGCATTACTATGAGTGCAATCGAGACCACAGAAGTAAGTCAATCTGTCTACTGGGTAATTTGCTGTGGGATGCAAGCTACACCATTGCTTAAATTCAAGGACAAGAGATGGAGTAGCTAAAGAGAAAATGACATTCTCACTGGTCCCCTCTCGCTTCCCCCCAACCTGGTGATGCGGCACTGCCAAGGGTGTCTGCTTTAGCTAGCTGAAGCTACAGGATGGAGAGTTTTTACGCAGAAAATATTTGGGATCTATCTGCTTTTCCTCCTCAGAGAAGGACAGAGCCAGAACTATCACATATGGCTGGAAGGCCCTGCTACCAAAGACCACCCAGATCAGCCACAAGGCAAGGGTAAGGAAAGGACGGAGGCCAGGAGAGGATCACCTTCTAGGAAGGGTTGAATATGTGCAAAGTCACAAAGGGTGCAATTACTCGGAAGCATAACCCAACCTAAAACCGAATCACCACATTCCTGCCCGGTGGTCAGTTTCGCATTCCTTCCCTTGGGTCAAGCATTAACCCCAAGCAACCATGTGAATCCAGCTGAAGCCCAGTGAGGTGGCACAGTTAGTCCTTAGCTGTGTCCCCTGGGATGAGTTTCTGTGCCAGCCAGCCACACCTTAATAGAAACAAATGCCAGGATGGAACAACGTGACTATCTACCAGGAGGAGCAGTTGCCCGTTTCGGATGGAGGGCAACTTCACACCAAAGCAACAAACTGAGCTCTTGCTCCCTTTAGACAAATAAGCAAAGCCGGTGAACCCGTCCCGGCACCAGCAAGTGAGCAGCATGGCACTTGAGTGCCCGAGTCCTGAAAACAAAGCGAAGATGTTTTGAAGCAATTGGTTTCTGGCATGAAATTTCTTCAGAATAACAAATGGTTGTTGGCTTCATAATTAACAGTTTCAGGGGCCTTCTAGAATATGAATCAGAAAGAAACAAAATTTGAATAATGCATTAGTGAGAGTTCACATTCTAGTAGCCCTATGTGGATTGTCAGTGTGCATTCCACTAGCTCGTTATGATTTATCTTCATCAGCCATGGGCTGAAATTACCAGACTCGAATTACTTTGCTTCCCGTGTTCAAGAGGAAAAAAAAAATAAAATATGTCAGGCCTACCACAGGAGACGGTTTAAAATGCCCGAGGTAAAGAAAGTAATCTACTGTTCTCTGACATTCACTGCCTGAAAGTCATTCACATTAACAACCACCCAAACTTGTTCTGTGCAAACCAATGGCTTCTGTTTTCCTCTTGTCAGTAACATTAGCTTCAATTAAAATTTAACTCTTCAAAAATTTCAAAATGTAAAATGAAATTCAGTGAAGCTTGACAGGGACATGTAAGGGTCTTGACAGAACATACTGCTACTGAATTTATCTTCGTTAATCTGCTAATTTTGAAATTTCTATTTTCAAGGGAAAAAAAAAGTGATGATCTACACTTCTTTCACTATCTCAGGGAAGGTAAGAGACTTATGCAGATGTTTGCCAGACTCACATTTTAATACTGTTCCTAACACAACAAGGACTACAGAGGCAGAAAAATAGATGCGCTCAATTTAAACTAACAAATTAAGTGATTATTTATGAGCACAACTTGAGGTTTAGTTACAAAGCAAAATACATTTAATAACTTCATATCACATCGCTATGAGCACTTAGACTTGCATAACAGGTCATTACCTTCTAAATACTTTGGGGTTGTAAGGTTAATGTCTACAGTGAGAAGGGGAAGTAGGTTAGATGGTTAAACGACAGTAGCTGTAACTGACTCCTCAGGTAGACACCAAGGAGACTGGCTTTCATCAACACTCTTTCTTCATATGACAGCCACTAGTAAAATGCTTTTATAATTTTGCTTATAGCTAAATAAAATAAACAAAAAAACCCTGCAAGACCTGCTTCAGTTTTTTGGTATAACGTATTTAAGAATAAAACTGACAGTAAGTCATATTACTAATATGAATTCAGAATGTGCTGTGAAAAATGAATTTTCATATGGGGTGGGGAGAACAGAGGGACAAAAGTAATTTTTATTTTCTTTTTTATTTGTGAAATCAGACAGGAAAGAAAATGCATACAAGCCTGTGCTGGCTGTGATAAATTCAACCATATTTCAAGCAAATTAGTAGTGTTATAGTCCTTTATAAGACGACATAATTCAGACCAAGAAAAAGCCAAATAATCTCTTACATGCTACAGAAATGACAGTAGTAAAGCTTGGTATTACACAGTTAATTTTTTCTAAGTACTGTACATTCATTATTTTTAAACCAGACGTAAAAAAATTACAGATAACAATTAACTTGGAACAGTCTGGGGGGCAATAAGTGGTTTACAGGATAAATCAGATGGGCTGATATGAGCCCGATGTCTACAGCTTAGACATCAGATCCTGTTGCACAAACATGACATTTCTTTACCCAGCCAAATAATTCTCTGGTTTTTGAGTTCATGTCAAGATGCCAGCTCCCCTGGGAAGGATCCACAGTTACTTCAGGACACCAGGCTTGGCATCACCATAACACATAAAAATCCCAACACAGTAGTCAATAGTTATGAAAAAAATTGACCTACTGCCTTATATTAACATTAATATAACAATTTTTACTGGTTGATTCAGCATGAAGCTGGGAGCTAAAAGCTTAATTTATCATTCCAGTTTTAATACCAGTTGTCCTGTACTGTTGTCTCTAGGCAGTGTTTAAAATCACAGGTGATTTTAAAATATTCACATCTCATGATCTAGACAGAATATACTTTTGGAGATGTAAGTCCAAGGTAAGGAGAGAGAGATAATCAAAACCTTGGTACTGCCTGCCCTGAAAGTATGAGCACTCCAGCAGTTAGTTAATTAATGTCTGTCAGCTAGCAATTCTCTCCCCCAAAATCTCCACCAGTAAGATGAGTAAAACTCATTTTCTTCAGTGAAAAAGAAAAGGAGCTCCGATTAAATTGCCAACAAGGGGGCTTCAAGCTAATATGTACAGCTGCCTTGGCATGGCAGCAGGCAAAAAGGCCTTGCGTGATCTTTTCCGCTCTCCCTTACTGAAACGGAGGCTGGGGAAGGCAAGGTGGTACCACTCATGAGAGATGTAATAATAAGATGAAGGACAATAATGCATCAAGCCATATATATGTAAAGCAAAGTTTACAGTCAATATACAGCAAGAAAATGAAGTAAAATTATTAAAAGCAAAATATGTAAAATCTTGTCTAATTTTAAGGAAAGAACTCACTAGTACTATGATAAATATCCTGAGATAAAAATGCACACAGAACACAATGGGATTTTCAGAAGTCTTAAAACAGATAATTCTAATTATGCCAATACAATCGATGTACATTCACATTTCTGAAAAATATCACAGTCTGGAGGCCCCTGGACTGATTTTATTTTCTTGCTCTTTTGAGTTATTTCCATCTCAAGCACTCACGTGACAAATCCCACATTACTTCTTGCATTACAGAACTTGGGTACCATTTTATGTGGCATAGATCACACTGCTGACATAAAGCTTTGCAAACACTCTAGCTCATTAGGATTGGAAATGGAGAAAATGAAAATATTTTTATTTAAAAAGATGAAAATATTATAGTATTTAAATTCTCAGACATCAGCATCCCAAACTGAGAGCTGACCCAGGGGGAGAGAAGGCCTTGAGAGAGGGACCGCCTGGAGTGAGATGATCTGAAGAAAAAGGGGACCCAGAACAAAAGGACCAAGCTTCCGTAGGCTCCTTACCTATATACTGGGCATGATGTGTATGTTATGGAATAGATTATTGGCCACTTTGGGTCTCAATCCGGAACCTAAAATCAAATCCTGTGCTAGTAACTGGGGCTGTGCTCCCTCCCAGCTTCTCCTGTTTGCAGACAGCCAGAGAAGCTGAAAGACCTTGGCAGCTGCGTAAACATCACTTTTTATCAGCTTTCTTCTGAGCACAAATCCAAAACACAGCCTCTTGCTAACTATTACGAAGAAAGTTAACTCTGTCTCAGCTTAACCCAGGACAACATCAATTATTATTACTTGTTATTTGGTACTGGTAATAACTTAGAGCTTGATTATTCTGACTAATTTATTTTTATGACACTTGATTTTTTTTAGTTTTTGACAAAAGGAAATGTGACTCAGACACTATTTAATTTTTGCTATTTTACTTTTTCAGTAGAACGAACAAACTTCATCTTTCAAAAGGTAGGCTCCTTACGCAGGAAATTACTGTACTCATTTATTACCTATATCACATTTGCAGTAATTCAATCTGTTCTCTTTCAGTCAATCTGCATTGTTGGTTTCTTGAGATAACTGAACTTTAATGTTATTCTATACTCTTGTTTCAGCTCTTATTTTCCACAGAAATTGCACTGCAACAACAGGAACTTTAGGAAAAACAACAGTTATCTTTATGATTTTCTTTCAACTGCCTGAACTGAGTTATTTTAGAAAGGCAACCAGTGGCTTTTTGAAACTTATGAACTTGACACAAAGATTTTACAATTATAAGTAGCAGAGCCAATGGTTGTTCAGAAGAATACAGAAGCAAACTGTATATTATGTATATATGGAAACAACACAGAAGTAAAATTCATACCATTACAGAGTATCTTCTTCCTAACAGGAAACATAGGATAATACTTTTCAAGAATTAACCCAATGGTGCAGTCTTATGCTTTGAGAATGTATGCAGTTTCCTGCTTGCATGCTGAAAGCTGAATTATCAAATATTTTTGAATATTAATAATAAATCTGAAGCATTAGCTGAACATTCTACCCAAGGAATGCAATATTCTCCAAGTACTTGGTTTAATAGCTAGTCCAAATTTAATGAGATAGTATTTCCAAATAAAATTTAAAAACAATCAGGTCGTACCTGGTGGCACTGTTATGCACTGAAGTCATCTCAATTAGCTAGAGCTTTGGTTCCACCAAAAATTTCGTGGCCATTGCAGAGCATAGTGTTTGACAGGCTTACGTCAGATTTTAAACCAAGCATGTGGTTTCATTCTCTTGATGGTTAAAGCAAAGTATAAAATAAGAAAATTAATGTCACCAAAAGCATAGGTAACTGTGCCTTGGGAAGCTTCTTCTCTTTATTTTTAACCAGTGCCAAACATATCCTTTAAAAATCAGGTACAACTTAAGATACTGCAACTGAATAATAAACTGAAACAGTGAATCACTGTTCATTATTTTATTTTTAATATGGTCATCTCCTTGTGTGGTGTTTTTTTTTTTTGGCATCAGAAGTTTATTAACAAGAAAGGAAAGGGTTAGCTTCCTGTCTTCTTCCAATAATTTGTTTTTTTCTGCCTTGTCAGCAGAGGACAAAAACCATAAAAATCCCAAGAAAATTACAACTGTAAAATTATACGTATTGCTAAGGCAGTTTGGGACAGGTGTTACAGAGAAGAGTGAATACAAGGGGGAGTAAAAGCAGACGCTGGTAGGACAGAACTACAGCCTTCCTTTGATTCTTAGTAGTCCACATCCATAGATGTATTTCAGTTTCTAGGTTCAGTATCAGATACTTAACTGGAAATTGAAATCCTGATACAACAGAAAAGTAGAAAGTGACTACTCGAGGGTCGGACAGTTAATGAGAGAAACATGTGAAGTGGTAAAGCACATGCAATTCATTGCCATCAGCACTAGGGAAAAAATGGCTGGAAGTAAGAAAATTAAGTACAACAGCCTTGCATCCCCCGCCTTTTTTATATTTTCAAAAGAAAAAAAAGAACACAAATGAAAACACAGCCTCCTCAAAAAACCCAGCAACTCACCCATCACAAAACACTTTAACTTTTACCACCCAGAAAAGAAGGACAAAGGACTGGGAGTTTGTGATAAGACCTTCCCAAAGACATACTTCCATAACTCACCCTAAAACTGGAAGATATATTTATCAAGCGAATAAAACTACTCTTAAAAAAAAAACTATATGAAAGCAACCAGTGATGCATAAGAGGAAAAGGCTTTATGTTAACATAAAAGCTTGAGTAGAATATAGGGTGAAACAAAGTGCAGATGATTTTATCTTATATTCCTTCACTTTGGACAAGATAAAGTTGAGCAATGTTTCAAGTGGGGGATAGTCTCCATATTGCAATTAAAATTACAGCAACAAGGAAACAAAATCTACACAGAATTACTTCTACTTAATAATAAAATTTATAAAGCTAAATTACTTTAGTGCCACTTACATTAGCAAACTTGGTAGCAAACATTTTTAAATTAAATGCACTTTTCAACTTAAACACTAACTGCAAGAATGCAAAAAAATACAGCCTTATGGGCTGTCATAAGAAATAGCTCGAAGTTAGCACTTTACTTAATTATACAAAAATGTAATATGAAATTGATTTCTTGTGTGCTGTATTAGTGCCTTGCTTATTACAAAATACTTTTGTATTGCCTTTGTCAACATAAATTAGACTTGCACAATTTCTTCTAAGAACACTGTTAAATTAAATTTAAAGTAATGCAAAAATGGTATTGAGCTTATGTGCTTTGCCAGTATAATACTAAACTGATGAAGTAAGCTTCTAAATGCCATTAAACCACTGTATTTCCTTGCTTTTTTATTTTATAATGAAACTTTAAAAATCAAAATAGTTTTTCAAAGTTGTCTTCAATAGCACCGAGAGCAACTGAGCTATCAATTTGGGGGGGGGGGGAAAAAAAAGAAGCAAATTTGCATTCTGTCTATAAAAACTTTAAAACTTGCAGCAACTCTTTATTCATTAAAAATCAAACAGCAGAGAGAATGTTACCAGTAGTTAATTTTCAGCACAGCTTGCATTATCATTTCAAGGTCAGGTTTCACTGGCCATGCCTCAGTGGGAGCTTGGTTTCGAGGAGATCGCTAAACACGACTCACAAGGGAAAAAGGTATTTGGAAAACTGAAATTACTTGAAATAGCAACAACTGAAAAACTTTGCTAGCCTGCCTCAACTCATTTACCCTCCAGACAGAAGCAGGTGCCTTTCAGTAAGCCTTCACCAGCTACGAGATATAGCACCCATGGAATACGTAAGTCTACTCTTAATAACAGTTTGACTTTCTGACCATAGATCCAAACACTGTTTCAGTCCCAATGATGCCAGATGGGAAAACAAAACCAGTGACCAATACTTGTGGGAAGGAGTACAAGCGGAACACCTAAAAGGTAAATTATGTGCCAAGAGGGCTGGGGAGAGGAGAAAGGGCAGACACTTGACCCCAGCAGAGATCAGCAGCAGTCTTGACATACAAGATTACTCCAAAATGTGTATAATGCAAGGAAATCTGATCTCTTCGATATCAGCAACTGGGATACCCCAAACCTCATGCCACAAGCTTAGTTTTCCATCTCTAGCAATTATTTTAAGTTTTCTCCAAAATCCCTTCCATAAACTTCAAAAATAAAAAATAAATAGTAGTTTCCTTACCTCCCCATCTGTAATTGGAAAAACAAATCTCAAATTCTACTTCTTACATGCTTATATAATTTTTTTTCTAACTTCCAAACTACATTTATTTATAATCTATATAACATTTTGTTTTATTTTTACTCCTAATGTAATTCTCTGAAAGAAATGTTAAGATGATGTACTTCTTTCTATCATCACAACCTATCCTTACAATGCAGGGGTTTCTAAACAGTAAGGTGAATTCAGGTTGCTACAGGCATCCAGGCAGCTGGTGTAATACATGTACCCCACTCCCACAACTAAGCCCAACACATGACTATGATACAGAGACAAAAATTTGGAAAAAAATGCACTAGAAATAAGGGCCCGTTTATTTGCAAATGATACCTGTCAGGAACATACAGTTTTGTCTCTTCTTTTAAATTCATAAAATAGTCCCAGTATGGATTTTTCCCCTTCATCTCTACTGTAATACACTGGGAAGAGAAAACAGTTCTAACCATCTGACTAGTTATTAAAGATATTATGACAATGCACAGAAAAATGTTCCAGTAAGCTGAAACTATTTTTTACAAAGCTATCAGAATATTTTCCTTGAAATTGAGATATATCTCAGCACATCTATGTGTTTGTGTGCATATTCAGTCTTAAATCCCAAAAAAAGGTTTTTCTATTTCTTTCATATCTTTTTGCAGAAAACGTTGCCAGCAACACCTATGAATGGTGATTGACATCTGCAAGCAACTGCTGGGAGCAATCAGGGACCACAAGATTTCAATGCAGTACTGAAGTCCAAACAAAGCTAGACCTTTTCCTGTCCTTTAAGACAGCAGAGAATATTGGTCTGCTTTCGTTTACTTTTTTTTAAAAGCAGTTAAGCACGAATGATGTGTTTTGAAAGATGTATTTCACCACGATTCCTTCAGGAGCTATTCATGCCTTGGACAATCTCCATACAGAAGGCAGATGAGAAGACATCCTACCTCTCATTGCCACATGATGTTTCCTAACTCCAGCCTTCACAGATGAGCTGCCCCTTGTCTACTCCTGCTACTCAACTACAGCACTGCATGCCAGACTTTTAACTGCACAAGAGCAGCAAGGATTTGCAAGGGGCAGGTTGGTTCTTGTGTTCCGCAGTGCCTTGATGTCTTTCTCCAACTTTCCAATACAGTGGATCTTGCTGCTAAATCTAGGCTTCACCACCTTAATCTCCCCTGGTCCCTTCAGCCCACAGGAGTCTGTACCCTCCTCTTCCTCCCCAAAGGACCTGGGAAGCCAGGAGCTGCCTCCTCACGTTAGTGGCCTCATAAAGGAAGAAACAGTTCCACCACCTTGGCCCACAACATGAGCTAACTACATAGCCTAGAAGCAGCTAGGGGAGGGGAGCTTCATTATCTATCTGATGGTAAAGTCTATGAACTAGTTAATTCTTAAGATAGCAGTGAGCATTTCAAGAACTCTCTCGCTCTCCCCCATTTTTTGATTTTTAAATAGGAAATGCTGTCCTCTTGTATAAGGGCTTCAGCTGATGCTGACATAGCAGAAAAGGGGCAGGAAGGGTTCTGGTGAGGCCATCACCACTTCTGAGATTTGCTCTGTCAGTGTGTAACTGTCAAGGGAGCAGAAGGATCCTTCAGACAAAGCAAAAGGCCTGAGGGCCAGCAGCTACAAAGGAGGCAGTCTCTTAACTTTTAGCACACACACACACACAAATCCAGAGGTTACCAACTACTATAAAGAGATTGATTCAAAGATGCTCTAAGAACACCACAAAAGCAGCAACAAAAAAAGTGGGGATCAACAGGGTGGACACCAACTATGCAAGTCCAAAAAATAAGAAGCCACAAGGAAAGAGACTTGGCCATGTCTGGCTTTACATCCAAGATCTAAATAGAGTGGGAAAGATGTGTTGATGACAAAAAAATATTCCTGGAGCCTTCTCAAGAGTCAGAAGGCTACTTCTTATGTGATTTAGCTTATAAAACAAATAAAGGTGAAGCTTGCGACACAGAAACTTGTTCCACATACTTTACCTTAGCTAATAAATACAATTCACACAGTAATGCTCTAAAATATGCAAACTCAAGCAATTTAAGTTTTTGCATGTTTTATGCATTTTAAGGCAATAATTCTCTTTCAAATGTCAAAATGCATCTTTTATTAATTTTCTTTTTCTCCAACTGCCAGCAGAAACTTTCAAGTATAAGAACTTGAAGGATTTACTTGTCTGTTGTTGTTTATAGCAATTTATATGCACAAAAGCTATACCTACAGTAAGAGAACAAAACCAAGTATTCAAAAGTTAAGAAATGTCACCTTTGAGATACCAGTAACAAGTTTAGTTCAATTTTCTTATGCATATGCATTATGATATTATGTTGAAATGCATTATTTTCCTTACGGCAACATGGAAAAACCCATGAAAATACAATGTTAACCAATGTAGGTGGCACAAGGTGAAAAAAAGAGCAATAAATACATCTGTGTATGTATCTTTCCTGTACTCCTTGCACACAGCTTTTAAATAATCAAATTAGACCAGAAAGGGAGTTATCAGAGAACAGAGACTACTGACAGCTGTAGGAAAAAGTAAGTGCAGCACCATCAGTGTCTGACCACGCAAGCCTTCACACACATTTTGTACATAGAAGCACACAGTCAACCAGGCATTCATCAGAGAACATCCTGGAAGGTTTGCCAGGCCTGTAAGCTACAGATGTTTGTCATAATACCAGCTTCACAACCTACCATTTGATCCAGCACATGCGACGGTAGCTTATCTACCAGTTTTCTGTACTGATGCAGTCACAGCACAGAAAAAGGGTCCTCAATTTTCTCCATAAATGTAAAAAAACCTCTTTGAACAAATTGATTTTGTGCTTGCAGACATAAAAGCTTACATTACTGCTTTAAATGAAAAGAAAAGAAACGCAGGCATACTAAATAGATAGTGGCTTATTAGAGAAGTGATTCTGGTTATACATAAGATATTGTTTTTTTAAAAAAATAAACTTTTTGTATCTGATGCAGATCAAGTATTTTGAATTTTCAAATCTTTCAAATATGGGAGTAGTGGGCTATTCCACCACACCACAGATTAAGAAAAAGCAGCAAGTTCCAGAATGGCATTGAATGACTGGAGGGTTTGTTTTGGTTTGTTTTTTTATAGCACACAGAAGGCTCATCTTTATAGATCATAATTTAATTTCTCCTTACATATACAGAAATCTAACCATTGCAACAGCAGTATCTATTACTTCAGAATGAAAGCAAGTTTACTATAAAATGTATTTCATCAATATGCAGAATATCATAATGACAGTGAAGACTGTCATTGAAAGGCAGGATTTGAATGATAGAGAAGATGTAGAGCCTCTCTAGCAGCTATTGCAAAAAATAGGTTCCCACTGAGAAGTGAAAATAAAAAAGCATGAAATGCTGTCATATAACCCAGCACACGCACACACACTGCTGGGATGACAGCAGAAAAAGAACAACTGCTTCTCTACAAGCTATTATGGGAATTAGTACACAGCTAACAGGCTACTCAGTTCAGACTGGAGGACTGATTCCAAATGAGTGAGTTTGAAGAAGGCTTAAGGTCTCGGTTTTCCTAACCAACAACAACTTACAGGCTACCAAAAAACAAAGCCTCTCTCTTCCAGCATATTCTAAGCACCTCTGCAGCCATCTTTAAAGGAAGCTGGGTAACTATTTCCCCATTTCAGTCAGTATACAAAGCCCATTCACTATATATTAGCTGAGCTCCAGCAGAGAAACAACTTGACAAGTCAGAAGCTAAAGTAATATGTGTCAAAGAGATTGAATTCCACTTTCATATTACTACAGGAGGAGACAGTGCATGATTATTTCTCAGAGCATGTGATTGTTTAGGGGATAATGCTAGCACCTTAACACTGAGGAGTAATGGAAATTGTCTGTCTTGTTCTCATTCTTTCTGAGACAGTCACTTGTGATATGTCTTGTTACACTGCCAGGTCATTTCTCTCCTCAGGCTCCTTAAATATCACCTGTCCATGCTGACAATGCATCTCTCCAATGATGACATTATGCTTTGTCCCTTACTAAATAGCTAGATGCTTACTTTACCAAGGATGAAAAGGTACACTTTACTTGCAGAAATTAAAACATTACAGGCTGGCCACTATGTTAGAGCTCTGCTTCCCAATGCTGCCCATCTGCAAGCATGCTCAGCCCCCCAGCAACAAGGCATATTACTCTGCTGCGACCCAGGCTTGTGTTCTTTATGTTCTTGTTCCTCATAAAGGAGATTACTCCCGACATGGCTAAATTCAAAGAGATGGATTCAATTATTAAAATTTCAAACAGAAAAAAGAAAGCATATATAATGACTTCCACGCTCTCTTAAATGCCATCACATCCACTGAGAGGAACTTCTTTTACAGAAGTTGCACTGCTTTGAGTATCCCATTTTCTTTCACCAGCAATTATTCTACGTAGAAAACCACTCAGTAAACCCTGCTACAAATAATAGACGGTCAGCACCAGAGACAAAAGATTTTATTCATGAGTCGTCCACGCTATGCGATACTTAAACCCCACTACACGCCCATATGAGCTGGAGTAAGGCACAGGATGAAGCACAGAAAGAAGGATGTTGAGAGTAACAGTAGCATATTTTAAACCAGATTTTTGCAATCCAAGCTTGAAAAACCATATTGTAAAGGCTACAATTTTTCTGTAGTTGTTGCTAATTACAATTGCTGTGTATTTGTTTCCTGGCCTGTTTGTTTACTGTCCAGACAGGTGGAAGGAAGCACGTTCATCACACCTGAGAGCCTTACATGGAACTACCGGTGCAGGATGGCTGCTCTCCAGAGGTTGGGAAAAACACATGTGTGTCCATTGAGAGAATATGTAAAGTGTCTAGAGATTTGTTTGAGGAGAACAAAGTGTGTATAAAGGAAGCACCTAACATTTTCTAATTGAAGTCTGTCCACAAGGCAGACTTTCAGAGCGCACTGAAACTACAGAACCTGTTCCCCGCACAGTGCAGCAGCCCAGCTGAAGCCTCGCCCCTTGGAACCCACAGCGTATCTATTTCCAAGAGATTTTTAGATCACCTAAAGTCATCACAGAAATCATTATACAGACTCAGAATTCAATTCCCACCTTAAACTTGCAAATCCTTTCTTAAACACGGAGACAGTAAGCTGATTTGTGAAGGCAATTTGAAGAGTGGTAGCACTTCTGTTTCCACCGTGGGAACCAGATCAAATTAACACAGGGGAAAAAACCCTAAGTTTGTGAACTGACTTTATTTAAAAAGCACATGGCAACTAGTAAATTCAGGACTAAATAATTCACAGTAAGACATAAAGATCATGGTTATATATGTTTATTGATTTCTATACAACATTACTGTTGTATATATTTTTCTCTTTGTATAAACTATGGGTATATACTCTGAATCTGCCCATCAGTAAAGTCACAATGAAAAATGTTTACCATATTAATTTGTCTTCCAAATACACATTCACCACCTTTTCCAATTACCACTAGCTAAGATAAGTCATACCTATGGAACTTTTTACTTGTATCTTTCCTGTATAAGTTCTTATACTATATGCATCACCATATGTTATGCGAACCTTCTACAAGCACATTACCCAATGTGAATAATTTCTACAACATATTCTTCGTTCCCTCATCCACTGTTTAGACATCCTTCTGTTTAGACAGAAGCATCTCTATTTTCGCTTGGAACTGTTCCTGACAGGACCCACACAGAAATGTTTATACAATTAACCCATGAAACCAGGTTTAGATATATCAGCCATTTCTTCTCCATTTGAGTTGATTTTATTCTGGTTTCTTTATCAAAATGTTTTATATCAAGTTAAATGCATTAGAGAAGAACAATATCGGCTTTATTAACAAAATCTGTAATCTAATTTTTAAAAAAATCAAGTTATTCTGACAAGAGCAGTATTCCATAAACCTGTTCACTGTCTCTAATTATATTACTTTCTTAATTCTTCATTAATCAACCCTTGTATTGGCTGTTCCATTATTCTGTTTAGAATTAAAGTCAAAATGACAAGCTTTTAATTAATTGGGTGATTCTGATCCTTCCTGTCAGTATCTTAAATGTTTGTTTCAAGTT
>WKFP01014843.1:157128-226998 GCA_011057875.1 Pterocles orientalis | reverse complement strand
TGTTTTTTTTTTTTTTGTAAAGCAGCAAACAAAACCAGGTAACATTAAGTGTTTTGACAAGCCATTTTAGGATTCTGGATGTACTGATCACCTGAGGTGTAACTTGACATCAGCTGCTGCTTAGTATGTTCTTCAAATTATTGTTATAATGGAAGCTATTTCATTATCATACCATACAAAAGCATCACCTGGTCCATTCCCTCTCTCAGTACCAGCAGGAGGATTTACTGGGAAATAAAATTAAGAAAGTGAAATTCACTCAGTTCCGCCACACACAGTCTAAGTACAAATTAGGAAGAAAGAATTATGCTGTTCACTTTAAAAATGAAACAAAGTTGAAAAAAATAAAAAAGCAAACAAGAATTAAATGAAAAAGATTCATTTAGCAGAATAAAGCCAAAGAATCAATGCCAATAAGAACCAGGGCTTTTGGGAAGCCTGTCCTAACCTTGGGAGAATCTTAACCTGAACTTTATCCAGATCTCACACTAGCATGAATTACATGATAATTCTCTGTAATGGCTTTGGAAAAGAAAGATACATGGAGGACAGAAGAAAAAATAATGAATGCATTTTGGAAATCTCATCAACATCCCTTTCCCCAGCACTTTCCTCTTCCAGCCTTCCACTTCTGCTACTCACAGCCCTCCCTACCTACTCCACACTACTTGCCAATAATGCCAAAATAACAGTGAAAAATTAGTGTGTTTCCAAAACTGTACATTTAAGTGCTGCAATGACCAGAGCAACTTTCAAAACCTTACTAAAATTTTCCCTGCTTAATTTTTAAAAGTGTGATAAATGAAAGTACAATAAAAGCTAGTCCTATAAAAGTTTGTTTTACTTAGGTGCCTACCAGTTCTGAAACTCTATAAAAGTAATACTGCACTCCTAAACTTAATTATGAAAGCAAACTAAAACAAAGTATCGAGCATATTAATGAATCATATTAAAAATATTTTACTTGAAATTAAAAATATAAGTTGCAGTTCATAAAAGAGCTCCAGTCTTCTGGAGGGTAAGATCATCTCAACCTGTAGTCATGTACTTTGGAAGCAAACACAGACCAAAAATCTGGCAATATCAGTCCCCAAATGCCAGAGAAGCTATAATCAGGCTCTGAGTTATCTGGCCTGGGTTCACCCATAGCATTTTCAAGTGCTGCAATATGAATTGTTGCCCACATTCATTCTTTTACAACTGGAAGGGGTGCCGTAGATTCATGTAGTGCAATAAATTTTCTTGCCACAGACAGTGCTCCTCTCGGAAGTGTGATCTATTGACAAGTTGCACACACTTTGGATAAATTACAATGGTTTCAGTGCTGTGGCAAGCTCTGCTGGGGGAAAACCTGCCAAACAAGCCGAGGTGAGACAGAAGATGAAGCAAACACTTGCAAGGAAAGGGATCTCTGGGGGGGTTGGCAGCTGCTTATTTTCTTTCCCCAGCCTCCGTCACACAGCTGAAGTGTTATTCTGACCTAGTGTTCTTTACCAGAGGAGCAAGCCACTAACTTCAACTGAAGGACTTCCCTCAACTTCGTAGACTTTCACTGAAGCCCAGACTCGTCAGCATGTTAGGTGCCAGTGACCATAACCATATCTTTCGATAACTCTTCCTGCCCCGCTCACTGGTTGAAACTTCATAAAGAAGGCAAAGGAAGAAGTCACCACACACAACAGAGGCTTTGTAAAGTGGGTGGCAACTCTAGAGGAACCCACCTACCTAGGTCAGCCACCCTAACCCCAAGTGAAGAGCACCAGTGTGATTTACTGCCAAATATGATATTATAAAAAACTAGCCATGAACAAAACTTATCCCAAAAATGAATCATGAGGGAATTCAGGAAACCCATGTCTTATCGTATAACATGGCACTCGCCATGTCACAGGAAGAAAGTTTCCAGTTAGTACAGAGGGAGCTTGCAGCTGCAAATACCAAAAAAATTATACTAAGCAAGGCTGAATACAGTGAATAAAAAAAAGATGAAAACTAATTTAGGGGAGGTCAGTGTCTGAACTTGGCAGTTTATGCCAATTCAACTGAATCATCAGCATTGCACTCCTTTGAAAAAGAAGATACAACGCTTAATTCACACAATCTGTCAAGAACTTGGCTAGGCAGGCTGCCTGCTCTCCTGCTACGTAACTCAGCTGCACTACGGTCCTTTCTGATGGATACAAGCATCATTAGCATTCCATATGTGGTATGGGTATCTGCACAGTGCCAAAGCAGCACAACAAGCAGGGCATGGTTGCATGTGCCAGCCAATGGTTCAAATCAGATAGCTCTTCTACAGGATGCTCTCTCAATAACAATTCTGGTATTCAGTCCTAAAGGGATACAATGAAGTTCCTTAGTCCAGACTTTCTCCATTGATTATTTATTCCCCCCATCCCCCCCCATATCCTAGCCAACTGGTAAACCTATACAGAACAAGAGACTGGTGCATTTAGTATCTGACAGCAAGATCTTAAATATTTCCAATCACTACGTGGCCAAAAGCCCAGAAACAGTCATGAATGCCAAACGCATTTGAAAAAACAACAGCAACTTATAAATATTGTTGTAATATGGGCCCTTCTTCAATGACAAATGTAAAATAATTTTTAAAAGTATCACATTCACTTAGTTTCAAGTTGTTCATCTTTAGTTTATTCTAAAAATAGGGTTCAACTTGTAAACAACAAAACCAAGAATAATAAAAGCACTGAATTTAAGCACTCAAAATATATTTAAGCTCCTCTTGAAGTTATATTTTAAGTCTCTAATGATATCTACTTTGAGGGAAAAAAGGTAAAGATTCCGTTTGAAACATTAAGTAACTGCTTTGATGTAAAGGTAAATATTTTCTCTTTGTCCACTTTAAAAACAAATTAAATGATTGAAAATTACACATTTATCTGTATGTTAATATTTATTTAAAATAAAAGCTAATTTAAGATGAACTACTGCAAGAGACACAAATAAAAAAGCACAGCTTATCCATTCAGTGCCGTATTTTCCAGAACTCTCCTGTGAAGTTGACCGTACCCAATTTTACAAGCCCATTGCCTCACAAACCAAAATTCTCATGTACAGCACACAGCAAAGCCTATAAATCTAGCTGCCCACCTTGAACCCTCCACCTCCCCTCTGCAAGTGTAAAAGGCAAACAGCACTGGCCAAAGTAGCACTGTACACATCCCACATCAGCATAAGCAGATTCCATACAGCACCGCCCCTTTTACTCCACTCATTTTAAAAATGATCTTTTTTTATGTAACCAGAACAACATTTTCAGTCCTCCAGATGGCCATGCAAGGTCACTTTCTCAATGGTAACATTGCTGGGGTCCCTTTTTTAAAAAACCCAAGAAAATTAATAAAAACTTTAGCAACTTTAGCTTGTTCCCCCCCACCCCATTTCCCCATGTTTTGCCTATTTTTTTTATTAAAGGTGAATTCAGCAATATCCTGTATTGTGTGTACACTGTTTTCAAAATTAATAAATTTGTAAATTGTAAACAAACATTCAGTGCTTGAAAAAGGCAGGAAGAAAACAGCCCAGCTCCCAAGCCCTCAACTGCAGGCAATCACATACCAGCCCCACACCGCTGAACCAGCATCTCCGCTATTGTGCCTTGAGGCTGTTACTGATAGATAGGTCCCTGTGATGGATAATAATTTTGAAAACATAATAATAACAACAACAACATACTTTTTCTTTCTCAGCTATGATAAAGCTATAAAGCTTCCCCTCCCCCTTACTCATTCTATTATCAAAACCAAATAATACAGGCAACAATTGCTAATATCAAGTTATTTGGAAAAAAGGCACAAAAAACACCCAGGACTTTTTCTCCAACTGCTGTACGATTGTTCATGTTTTACTTAAAAACATACCGTGGTACTGAACTTCGGTAAAGTAGGAGCAAGCAATTCCACTGTGTACATATATTAACCTCTGGACAGGCTGAACTATTGACCTCCTTTGCCACTAAAATATCAGTTAATCATAAAACAGAGCTGTGAGTTGATACTCAGAAGCAGCATCCAATGTAAGCGAATAACTTCTAACCTACAGTTGACAAAGCAGACTAAGTGGACAATTTTAGATTACCACACATTTTCTACACCGCCCCAAAGGAAAGGCAATCACAACACAGAGAATACACTCAGAAGGACAACACACCCCAAAGGCACAGAAACAGCCTTAAGGATTATTTCTGATTTAAGTGATAGCCTCTGCCTTTGGTTTTGGTTTTAAAATGCTCGAGAATTGTGTAATTTGAAGAATGAGGTGTAGTCACACTGAAATAAAGCCCAGGTGCTCTGCAAGGATCGATGGGGGGAAAGAAGCCTCCAGCATCAGAAGCTGGAAATTATTTGTGACAGAGCTGGGAACACTATGCCACGCCCGGCATCAACTTCAGCTCTGCTTAGAAATGGAAATAGAAAGCATATGCCTGGCTATTAAGGAGGATAACGTAAAATAACAATGTTTCGCTTCACCTGTTTTAGTCTTACCTCAGCTCTTTAAAAACACTCAGTGGTTTCATATATTTGACTGCTCAGCACTATCTTTAATTGCAGACTGATAAAACGACTTGCAAGTTTTCTAGAAAAATGCCGTCACTCGGCTTCAGTGCAGGACAGATTACCTGGGAAACGCCAAGTAGACAAACAGGCTGGTGGAGGACTTTTTACTAGTGAAAGAATTATCTCTTCATGAGGAAACAATTTTGTTTAGCATTAGCAGAATTATTTACAAAACGAGACACTGTTTTTTGCTATGAGGGAAACAGAAAATGATCTAAATACCTAATAATAAAAGTGCATGTCTGATACTGAGATAAGTACAACCACTGCTTAAAATCATTCAGAAGTAGGATACATCTCCAGCAAAGCACAGGCCAACTGATCGATACATGTTATTAAGAAATGTCATGGAATTCCAAATAATGAATTATAGAAAAAACCATTTTCAATCTTCATTTGAAAATAATGTTAATATTTGCTTAGATACTAAATAAAGAGAAAGCAGAATACTACTGTATTCTTATTAAAGTGTCAGTAAGTTTGCTATTGCTGCTATGTGGAATGTAAACATCAAAAACTCATCAGATCAATGTTGCTAACGTGTGCTTTTTAATCTGTGTAGAGAACAGTCAAACTTCATGCTGATAATTCATTCATTTCCCACCACTCCATTTGATGCTGAGCAGATAATCAATTATAACTTGTTTCAGAATTTGAACTAGTATGTACAAAACTTATGGGAAGACAAAATTGACAAAGAACATCAACAGAAAATAGAGTATCTGTCTGAAAAATAAGTGATCTTGTCAGAAACAAGAATTAGGAATAATTGAAGAATCTCCAGAAAGAAGATACTGCTGCAGAGATGTCATTTAATATAGGAGAGTAAATCACCTGCCAGTCACTTGTACAATACCAGCAGCAGCAGAGACTGCAGGACGAGCTATTCCATTATTAGCTTTACCTTTTCCTATAAATCTTTTCTTCAGAAGAGACTAATTTTTTATGGTTACAGTTTGCCTTTTATGAGCGAAATATTTAAAATATATATATTCATATTGACTGGGGCTTGTAGTTACCTTACAGAAGCCTCAGAGAACATTGTGGAAAAGGAAAATGTGTCTTCATTTCCCTGACAGGTGAGGAGGCAGCAAGGCGACCTGCTACTCAACCCAGTGCTGTCCCCGACTCATCCCAGCTGCTGGGCACAATCCTTCAGACTCCACAAACCCTTGCTAACTCCACTTTTTCTAACTGAAACTGGTTAATAGTAACATTTGCTTTTGCTTTCATGGAATAAGAACTACCAGTCTCACTGCAAGGTAAACAGGTCAAAATAGTATTATTAGAATATACTGTCACAGAAGTTCAGATTTTGTTTTCAAGTATTTTTTTTAATCTGGTTAATTTTATAGTGGCTTAAATTGAGCTGGAAATTTATCTCAAGCTAGACTAGATTTCAGTGCCTTATATGTGAGTGTTAAGTTAAAAACAAATTAAAAATAAAATCACATCCACAATAACACTGTTTCCCCTAACTGGCTTCTAAAAATAAGTCACATAAATCATTACTTCCTTTCTTTCCCTTCCCCATTAAAAAAATCTTTAGTTTGTCACACACTGTGCAAATTAAATTATAAGTTTTCAAGTGCTGGGAAAAAGAAGCTGAACATTTGGGATTTGTTACTCTCGGCTCAGTCTCTTTAAAACAGAGGCTGTTTTCAAACTCCTACTTTTTTGAAACAATGCCTAAACCAATCCAGGACAGTAAATCAATGTTTTAACCTTACTTAGATCTCAACGACTGTCATCTTAACTGAGATGGACACACAGATCTTTTTACTTCACAGAAAAGACAGACTAACTTATAAATAAGATCATAAATTCAAAAAAATGCCTTCAGTTTAGTCTTGCTCCAGCTGTGTTCCTCAGCTTCCAAAAGTACTATGCCCAATTGCAAAAAAGACTTTCTAATTCTCTGGGGTTCACACCTATTGATCTATTTCACTTGATGTTTTGGCTTGTGACTCAGACACTGAGTGGTCATTTATGCTCAGATGAGAACTTGAATAGCATTCCCACTGAGGTCTGTCATCAACTTGTGAAAACAATATTTCATTTATATTTGTTTTATATAAGCACACATATACACAACACAGGGGAATATGTAACAGCAGCTCATCTTTCTTAATATTTTAATGCATTTTTTCACAGATGGTTATCAGCATTCTTTGCTAGATCTAATATAGTGTAAACTTAAAATCTCTGCCAGGCTCTAAAATTCGTGAGATTAAAGGGAAAAAAAACCTCACAATTTAATTCCCACATATTTGCCTCCCAGTCTGATGTTCAATTTTATAATTTTTCTCCTCTGCAACTATGAGATGCAGGTATTATCTTTCTTCTTAAGAAAACTGAGATTAAAATAACTTTAAGTATCTTTAGAAGAAACAGCACATAACACAAGCTGGCAGTGCTTAATATTCTTCATGCTGGCCACACAGGGCCACTCTAAAAATCCAGAAGCAGACTGAAGATTCAGCAGCAGGTGATTTTGGTGGTGGTAGATCAAAAATAGAGAAGACACTCTACTAATATTTGTTATTTTATTTTTGGAGTCTAACGTTAGAGATTCTGGCAGGCCATGCATATCTGGCTTGTAAAAGAAAAATTACCCCAAAATACACCACATTACATCTTGTAAAATTCTACTTCTTATTTTTCCATGCAAGCACCTTGATGTGCAAATGCAAGTGAAAACATGAAGGTGCAAAAACAGGTTGTTTGTCCTTCCTAGAAATGATGTCTCCTTCCTCACACGAGGAGAAGTAAAATGTTTCCTCAGCTTTCTAACATCCTGCCTCCTAACCTACCTCCCAGAGTTAGCAAATGGCAAGCTAGACAATGACCACGCAAAAACAGGGGACAAGGCAAATCCACATTGGCCTAGACACTTGGGGATCCTCTGGGTGCCAATGGAACCCTGAAGTTCTCCTACAATAATTAGAGCCAACAAGCCCACCAACCAATTAAATCATTAAATAGTTTTGTTTGGTTGTATTTTCAAAGCAGCGCTCACCCGCACATTTGGTCCTGGTGATGAGTGGCGGTCCTGGCTGTCCAGTCCCACCTTCGCCTGGTCTGGTGAGCAGGACCCTAATCTCATATTCGGTGTCAGGGTCCAAGTGCCAGAGCTTGTAAGTCGGTGCGTTGACAGCATGGGTTTCGGTCCAGGTCCCAGACGTCATTCGGTACTCCACCTCTTTCAGGATAATGGGTCCGTCCCCAATAATGGAGTTGGCATTCAGCTGGATGAGCAAGTACGTGGGCCCAACACCCAGAAGCTGTGGGGGTGCTATCGGCCGAGGTGGCTCTGTAGGGGAGACAGAAAAAGAAAAATGCCAGCGATAAAGCAAAAACTGGAAAACCCATTAAGAAGGCGGCTCTTTCCACAGAAAGTTGTCAGATTTTGGTCAGCAAAGATCTCAAAATTCAAAAGCAAAATCAAACCAACACCAATGAAGACAAGGTAAAAAGAATTTCAGCCGACAGAAGCAAGTAGTGTACCACTGGCACCTGCCCAATGTTATTTTTTGCATTTAAAAATCTCAGTTAGGGAGCACAAAATCCTATCTGATTTATATATTGATACTACTTAACATTTTTTTCTGAAAATATCTGGGTTCATGCTGAGTTATATAATTTACTATGGCAATAACTCAATATTTTTAGAAACATAACTGATTTTCTTTTATTGACAGTAGCCACATAGATACTTTCCTTAAATAAACTGTTGCAATAGTTGATCCACTAGGCCTGCACAGAACATTCTTAAAAATGAGTATCAGTGCAGTTCATTTGAAACCTAACAGATGCAGCCAGGGTAAAGGATACAGATACCTCTTACAGGCATTCAGAACACTCCAAACTGAGCAAAACTGCCAGCAGAACGACAAAATAAAGCCATATAGCAATGATGGACAACATTATTTTATTATTCAATGACCTAGAAACTCAAAAGTAAGATGTAGGTTGCCTTCTGTACTCTTCCGTTGTCATCAGCTTCCACCTACGTATTTCAACACAGCTGCAAAGTGAAAAGGTAATGACAGACCAAGTGGGGAGGTGAGGTCCCCCTTACTCTGAGAAATGTTTACATAGAGACCACGTTGCCTCAGCATGATTCATTTTAAGAAACAAATCAGAAGTAACATGTACTTTTCTAATAAAATGAATCAACTGATAAACATGGAAGGTTCATTTCCATTCCAGATGGCTCATATTTCAACTAATTTGTTTCAGTTAATTATGCAACCACGCTAAATTCAATGCACACAGGGGTTTCCAAACAGCAGCGATGCAGAACTGACAACATGGTAACTCTGAGTAGGTATAGAGATCTCATGGCTGGTATGTTAAAAATAACTTTTAACCCCAGGACCACAAGATTTCCCTAGAGGGATGCCCTTGTCATCACCGCTCCCCCCACTCCTTTGCACAAGAGACATTATGATGCAGAAGCATTGCACATCTTCTGCCTCCCAGGAATGCCCTCACTAGTGTCACTAACAGAGCCTGCGGGGAGTGGTGATGGAGCGGCCCACAGAAGGGCTCCAGACCTCCTTTGACACCCTACCCTCCCTTCATGGTGAAGTTCAGCTAACCACTCCCTGGTTCTCTACATCCAGCAGTCAAGTTTCCCTTACAGATACCAGGGCTGGCTCCCAACAGTGTATTTACCAGCTCTGCAAGCAACCAAGTTTCCCACATTTTGGTACAGAAGGATTTCTTGCAGACTTTTTTCTAAATTAGCTGCATCTCAAGGCACTCAGTTTGGAGACCAGGGAATCTGTGAACACACCTTAGCAGCTGCAAGAAGAGCTAATTTTCTTCTCCCAGAGTGAAAAGGTAAAAGCCCCAAGGTGTTCCTTTTCTCCTTCAGGATATACAAAACTCCAGAAAGTATCTTAACTAATTAACATGTTTTACCCTGTTTTGGCAAGAAATGTGCATACGAACTAATTCATGTCCCTACCTGCATTGAAGCTCAGAAATGCAGCCAGACTTAATGAGGGCAGTTTATTTGCTGCGGAACTAACACATTAAATGTCAAACTAATGAATTCTAAGGTCAGTGTATATTACAGCAGCAAACATAAACTCTAATGAGTGTGATACACTACCAAGTCTGAGTTATAAACCTCTAAAACATAAGACTATATTTAGAAGTATACACTTTGATTAAGAGCACGTTTATCACAAACAAAACCTCACATTAATGAGACTAATACATTGTCGCATATTAAATTTTTATGCTAAAAGAGGTAAAGTATATTCTTATATTAGCATATGCATTTTGTTTTTAAGCTCTCGAGGACAAGGATACTTATTTACAAAGTCTCTCCCAGTTCTAATAAATCACGCATGAATTTTAATCAGTTAGCAAATGAACAAGTAATTGTTCTGCAGCATTATTAATATTCTTCATAATACAATATGCTATCAAAACCAGAGGCGAGGTGCAACTAGAAATCCCAAAAGTACACTATGCATCAACTGAAGCATGCAATCCCCATATACCAGATAAACTTTTGTGATGTTACCCAATTACGTTTCTATTAATTATTCTCATTCGTTAGTCTATAACCAGATCCATCAAATATTCCCCCATTATAATTTCAAATCACGTGATTTCCTTTTGTATAAGCAGCAACCTGAAACTTTTATGGTTTAAAAATTGCCATTGATAACTAAAAGAAAGAACAAAGCCATTATTAATGTTTTGGTTGCTATTCCCATAGCAAATATCACATGTATCAACAATACTCCTCTTTCAGTGAGTATTTAAACACAATTTACTCAGGGAAGGGATGTTGCTGGCTTTTCACTCTAGCAATCTGGGTGCACCTAGTAGTAAATAATATAGTTTCAGAATGTCCTGAGAAGGCAGTCTGCCAAAAATTAAAAGCCTCTTATATGATGTATGGAGGGAAAAAAAAAAAAGGAAAAAAAAAAAAAAAAAAAAAAAAAAAAAAAAAAAGAAATGCATGAAAGGGAACCCCAAAGAAAATCACCCTCTCAGAAGTTTGGTCTGATTTAAAGACAATATAAAACTCAGCTTCAGATGAGCTAAATGACAGCTATGGAGTTCAGAGCCTAGACTGCAGGTAACATTGGAGGCAGTTGAGGCTCCCAGTTACCCACCACGCCAGCCTCCATCCTGCCTGGCCCTGTTGAGGCACTCTGTCTGCCGGTGGCCGCTGCCCAAATGCATTTTCTGGCTTTCAGTCATCCACAGCCAAGTCAGGCAGCACAGTGACCGCCCTCCATTCCTCCACTGCCCTGATTACTCCAACCAAACTAGGGAACTGTACACTTTATTTCTGCCAAACCCAGCCCACCATCCTCCATTATTACAAGCAGATGTGGCTAAGGCACACAGTATTCCTAAAAAGCAATTCTCATTGTGCACAGTTCCCCTTTTCTTGGCCACAAACCCTCTGTGAATAACCACAGAGCTTATAAACATTTTATGAAAAAATATTTCAGCCCATGAATGGTTTATTAACTCATCAGCAGAACCATGATTTCAACAGGTACTTAAGACACTCGCACTAAACAGTTTGAAGGACGACCCTGCACGGTGAGTTTCATTTCTTCCTTTGCTAAGCACAAACTTTACAATTCCTTTTCCAATGTGACTAGTTCAATTACTGACTCATTTTCTGGCTATATTTTTCAGCCACTGCTTAAAGGTGTTAAATCTGGTTACATCTCTTCCAGTACGCATGGCCGCTAACATCTCTGAAAGATTATATAAAAAGAGCACTTGCACATCTGCAAGACATTAAAGAAATGAAAGTATTTTCAGGCATAGAATTTTGCAGTATTTGGCCAGTTCTGGTTTTGACATAAAATGCCCACAGCTAAGTTAATCAAAAATTAAGACTGACATTTCATCAGTACAAAGTTCCCATTCTGCTGAGCTACTAGCAGTACATTATGCTCACATCAGTATGCATATGACATTATATATTAAATGTACTGTGATATTTAGGCACCAATGACTAGAATAAGCATGCAGTGTCAACCCCAGCTATGTCTTCCTACATTTAAGTAGTTGTGTCATATTCTTAATATTAAATATTGTATGCAAATAATTATATCCATAGACAGAAAAAAAAATCAACACAAAACCAAAACCAACCAGAAAAGTCACTAGTGTTATTAGTACAGTAACTAGTATGAATAAAGCTTCCTATATTCCCAAGTAACACATGCACACTATGCTGCTTAATACTGTTTGCTCAGCCTGGGTGACAATTGCCTGACTATATCACCCTCCAAGACTAAACACTTCCTAAATTTAAAATAAAGGCAGTTTCATTAGTATCTTAGTGGTAACTACACAGTGTTAATGATCAGTTCACAACAGGAAAAAAAAAAAAATCAAACCAAACCAGAACACTACAAGCTGTTCCACTTTGGAGGAAAATCTGATACTGGATGCATGTTTGATAAAATCTTATTTATTTACATGAAGTCATGTTTTGCTGAGCATAACATGTACCAGTCACAGGAATATGTTGCGTTTCTCACAGCAGAAGGGTTTGGGGAGGTGGGGAGGAGAAGGCTGGTCACAGCCT
Organism: Pterocles orientalis; assembly: GCA_011057875.1. Lineage (NCBI taxonomy): Eukaryota > Metazoa > Chordata > Aves > Pterocliformes > Pteroclidae > Pterocles > Pterocles orientalis. The sequence continues at coordinate 214,833 of WKFP01014843.1, read as the reverse complement.
GATCATGGAAGCCAGGTCATGCTTCCATTCTTGTCCCTCTCCGTCCCATCCCTGCCTCGTACAGAGCCTCCTCACGTTAATACCCTGCAAGCTCTCTCTGCTCACGCATGTGCTGTGCCTTCCCTCTGGTGATGGCATGTTCAGTCTTCTCCGGCAGATACCTTACACAAAGCTATACAGTTGTTACACTGATGGGTATCAACAGTCTAATGCAGTACATCCACAGCAGGGGTTAATCACAGAGTAGCTCTCTATAGCTACAGTGGAGAGGGAGGTGCTGAGCTCTTCTCTCTGGGATCCAGTGACAGGATGTGTGAGGACGGTTCAAAGCTGCACCAGAGGAGGTTTAGACTGGACACGAGGAAGCATTTCTTTATTGAGAGGGTGGTCAAACACCAGAAAAGGCTTCCTAAAAAGATGGTCAATGCCCCAAACCTGTCGGTGTTTAAGAGGCATTTGAACAATGCCCTTAGCAACATGCTTTAACTTGGTCAGCTCTGAAGGGGTCAGGCAGTTGTAGGTCCCTTTAAACTGAAATATTTTATTCTATAAAATGCTTATTTTTTAATGAGCATATCATAACAAAGCATTCATTTTTTAAAAGAAGCCCAAAATCAGCCTCACCTCTCCAGAAATTAAAATCAGTGTGTCCTCCTCTACGCCATAAACTGTAGAGAAAGCAGGTAAACCAAAATAATCTGAATTTCTTTTAAAATGTTTCATAATTCAGAGAAACAAACAGAAACAGTTCACAGAAACACAGCTAATACTGGATGTTCCAGGGAGGTCAGCAGAGATGCCTCCACAAACAACTCAAGACTGTCTCAGCTCCCACCTAGATCAAACTCATTTCCTCTTCTAGGGCAATTTCTTACAAAGCTGTTTAAGAGATGTCTGAACGTTTCTTGCAAGTACCCTGGCTTTCTAGTTCAGGTTCAGTACCTGGCCCACACTGGCTATGTACAGTTAGAGCATGATCTTTGCTGTACGAAGCCCCCTGGGACCAGGGGCCCTTGGGAGTGCAGTCTGAGACACCCAAGATTTCTTGAAGGAGCCAGGGCATAGCCAAATGCTTGCCAGGATCTGGCCCAGTGCAGAAGCATGCTGGTGCCTCTGTGCTGGGCTCCAGATTGCACACAGTGATGTTGTGGCAAAGCTGTGTCAGAAGAACCATGGCTCAGAGCCAAAGAGTGTGGGGAAGCAGGCTGCCAATCCCATGCAACAGCTATACTGTTTCAGTACTCTTCCTCTACTGGAAGATCACATATGGCTTTAAGGATTCACACATTTTTAAAAATATTGAAAAACTGAAGAACCAGGAATATTTGTTTAAAAGGTCGAGAAAATGTATGAGATTTAGCAGAAAGAATTACAGCAGTCAAGTTCTTGCAGGGAAACAAAATTCTCGGTCCTAAAAGCTGGTTAATCCAATGAAAAAAAAGAATTAACAAGAGGCAGTGGCTGAAATGTTAAATTCAAATATGATATTAAGCCACAAATTTAACAGTGAGAATAGTAACTGAAGAACAATAACTGGTAATACTGTAGGAAATTCTGCATTCTTTATCTGAGTGTTTTCAGCCAAGGCTGGATGCCTTTTTATAAATTGTGCATTGGGGGGAAAAAAGGAAGGTGATAAAAATATGTAAGGCTCTGAAGTAGTACAACTGAAAAAAATTACACGGCCATGAAGGTGGTCACAAAATTGTCTGAAATTAAAAATTTAAGCATAAAACAAACCATCGATATTTTCAGCACAAATACTGGCTTCCTTTCATTTTTAGAAAAATCATTCCACATGTGGCATATCTTTAATATGAACTAGAACTATTTTCATTCAGCTCTCCATAATAGTTAGGAAGTACTGCTCTGGTAGGAAAAAGAAAAATCAGAACTTAAGACAAAAAGGTTTATTTTGGACTTTTGCCTGCCTAGAAGGACACCTGGCTGTCTTCTACATTGACAGCAGCCTGACAAGACCTGTTGCCCTCAGCATCAACAAAAGCTGTATTAACACTGTGCTTTCACAAACAGGGGGCTTTGCCAAGTAAGGGGTAAAGCACTACAGAAAGCAGTACTTACCTGAGGAGAAATTCTTCTACTCAGTTAAAAAAAAGCAGGATAACGCAGGGGACTGAGGGATCCCAAGCTGAAAGCACAGATCTAACTGACAGCAGAGGTATCACGAACCTTCGAGTCACAGAAAGCCTCTGCAGTTTATTTTTAAATTTCCAACAAGATCTCAAGTTTTCACTTTATCTGCATGACACACTACACACAGTTCAGTCTGTCAACCTATACACACTGTATCTAGTTAGTAGTTGGGTGTTTAATGGTTTTGTTCTACCATAGATGGAAGACAAATAAAAAAAACCCAACAGCCTATGCATCAAAGAGATTGCCCAACACACTGAAAACAGTTCATTAATGGGAGTTGAGTACTATACTGGGCTTTTGAAAAGAATGGGGAAAAAAAGTGGGGGGGAGCAAAAAAAAGCTGTCATGTATCTATTTTATTTTTCTGCATTATTAAGAACACATCTCTGGAAGTACATTTCTCTGAGAGCTTCTAACCACTAGCTAAGAATTCATGTGGGGAGTCCAATAAACAAAAATTACATCAGGACAATCTTAATTAACCAATTCAAAGATGCAGACACACACACATCCTTAAGGACAGAAATGCTGTTGTTATGGGCTGAGTTCACGGGATTCTTGCTCGCACACCATATAGTTGTACTTTATTTTCTCGCCTGGGCAGCCCACCTTATTCTTGTGGCAAAGGAGAGTAAGTATAAGCTCACTCTGGGCCAGACACGCCACACATCAGCTACACAGATTACTTCCGCCCAACAGATACGATGCATCTGAAAAACATCAGAATAAAGGAGGAGATGCACAAGCAAGTCTTCAATTGCTCTAGGGTTGCCCATGGAAAAGAGAGGGGTTGGAGTGATAGGCAGTTGCCAAAATTTCTGTTCCCAGCTGGCTCCTAACTTCTTTTTTCCCCAAGGGTTACGTTTCTGTCTATCACCTTCCTACCCCATCATTTGGGCAGACTGTACCAGTTGGACACCACCAGCTGGGTATGAGCCACCACCATCTAACCCACGCTTGGTCCTATGTCTCACCTCATGAGATACACAGGTGAGGTGTAAGTCAAAAACAGGATGCAGCACACATTGCACAGGCTGCATGAGGGTATACTTGCTTAAACCAGCTATAAAACTCAAAATAACCCAAAGAGATCTCAGAGGAGTTTTAGAATCACCTCTTCTACTCCATCAAGTGACAATTATAGATTCATGCAATAAAAACCTCACCAGCTGCAATCTCTTTGGAGTTCTCACAAGCTTTAGCCATTCTTCAGGTTTAATTAATATTTCCCTAAGCCATCACTTTGCTGCTCCATTTCTTCATATGCTCATTTACTGTTTTTGCAAGAATTTTGATTGCTTGTTTGCTTTCTCCAATGGTCAAAAACTTCATTTTGATCATCAAGTTTAACTCATCTTAACAAACACTTTACTTTTTTCACATTGTTATCTTTTTTCTGACAGAAAAGTTGCTGCTGCTCCCACCTTTGTCTTCCACAGACAACCTGGAGGAAGCATTTATCATGGGTTCCTGCTGCTCATGCAAGTTAACATCTCCCCCTAAAAGTATACTGAAGAGAAGGCAGTAAAAGCCCTGCCAGCAAATAACTGACTTTAACATAGTATACCAGGTAATGATGTCATGTAGAAAATCATGTAGAAACTGTAGGTTTTCACAGTTAAGTGTCACGAATAGTTAACAAGCCTCCCTTTATATTTTTTCAAAAAAGCAATCAAAAGCTAATTCAGACTTAGCTGCTGTCCTGCAACCATAAGTGATGGTGGCTGCATGGAGAAACTTGAACAGCTTGTGATGTAGTGTTCTGCCACAAACCCTCTTCTCCAGCTCTTTTTCTTTCTTTTTAATGATGCTTGTGCAGACTTAATTCCTGTGACTCCAGAAACATTCCCTCCATGACTTTAAAATACAATTTATCACAACTGTTCAGTACCTGGCACTAGTTGCTAGTCGTGAGTTTGAGACACAGTTTCTACAAATGTTACGTTTTAATTAAGGGAGTTAGTTGTCTGGAACAAAAGAACTCATTCTAAACAATAGCTTAGTGCCCAGGTCATATCAAGTGAGTTATCCAACTCACTTCTGAGAGTCTGCAAGACTATTTTCATTTCTTTTATTACTTGGAATGGAAAAACTGAAAGAATCTATTTTAAACTAACATTCAAAATAAATATCTATAACACAGTGAAATTCAGGTTATTACCTTGAGAATCAGTTACTGGAGAAAAAACAGCAACAAACAGAAATGGCAAATTGAACAGCGAGCGCACGACGCTTGCTTAGGTAGGATACTGATATATTTCATCGTAATATAATCTCTAATTTTGAGTCTGCAAATGGGGATACTATGTCACAACCTGACCTCAAATTACTGATTTATCTTTGAGCACTTGCCTAATATATCAAGTTTGTGTAATAAGTACAAGAAAGTCTGCAAGTTCATGCAGCTAACAGGTATTCAATTTAAGTGACATGGCAGTTAGCGACCACCTGAAGTGCTGATATAAGAATTATTTCAACAGTGAAAACTGCTAACTTCTGCATAGTGATTTTATATCTTATACATCACTGTGGCATTTTATTCACCTTGATTTGAAACACCATTGCATTCATTTTATTATCTTTTTTTTTAAAATTAAATTAACAGTGTGCAGCTTCAGCATTGTCAGTAGAAACCATAAACAAGGTTAAGCTCATGCCCAGCTTAGAAGTAAAATAAAAGACTTTCTGAAAACTGGAGCATGTCAACCCTCTACACAATTTATGAACAGAATGATAGTAGGCCATGCTACTCTTGGAATCAATTAGAAGACTATGACATATTTGTCATATTTGTCAAAAAGACTACATTGTGTTAAAGACATTTATGCAGTGCATTCCACAGGAAAAACGAATACTTATAAGAAGAAGAGATGCCTGTAATGAGAAGACATTCAAATCTTTAAAAAAAAAAAAAAAGTTGCTCAGTATAAATGAGTCAGCTATAGAAATGTCTCAGGAAAAGAGGCAAAGATGTGATCACAATTACTTCATTATCCACATGTATCAGCAATTCCCTTGAGATCTCAACATTGAGATTATTGTTGTAAAGAAACATTTTATCTGCTTCATTGTCAGGAACAAGCAGGTTAAGAACAAAATTGAATGCCTTCTTCAAAAATTCGTACTTCCCGAGACAGAATTGCTCTCCTCTACAAGGCTTTGCAATGGGATATTCAACAATACTGCATTCCACATGCACATCCACATTCTGTCAATGATGAGAAGGAATAAAACTAGAGATAAGGGGAAGAGTGCCTTAAGAAGGACAAAAATATTATTTTAGGGACTCCAGGATTTTCTTGTACATAGTTATGTAATGAGACTATAATTTTCCTTTTCTTCTGGTTCTCAAGTACTTGTATTTTTTTTAATTGCAAGTTTAAACTGGCCCAATAAACTTATATTGCAAAGAGTTTTGCATTGTTTTATCTGTTGATGCTATAGTCACACTCACATTCAGTTTCTTGACTAAAGAAACTAAGCACAGAAGCTTTCTGCTGGACAAATGGTACAATGATATATTTATAATCAAATTCAAATCTTTCAAAGACCTGCAACAAAACTACACCATTTCAGTAGAATTCAGTACAAAAAGCCCCAACAAACCTACCACACTACCACACATTTATGCCTTACTAGCTCTCCGCATCTCTGTAAAACTTGAAAGTTAAAAAAAAACCCAGCTAGCACTCTTGGAGTTCAGTGAAAGCCATCTACCTTGCCTGCATGAGGCTATCACTAACCACTTGGAACTACCTACATGCAGCATGGCTGTGTTTCTTACATAACATGGAGCTTTCTTCAGCTGATGACACAACAGCAGCACCTGGGAGATCTGCACTTTCCTGCTTACTGACTTACCCTCCTGCTGGGGTGTTTGTCCTAGAAGACTCCTGTATGCCTCACTTTGGAAGACACATTATATCCAGCCAGTGCTAATCCAAATTTTTATCATCAGCTTTCCTGCATGCCTTTTAAACGACAGAGAAAAATGTCTCACATGCTGTTAGGCAAGCATCACGGCCAGACAGAATTCAAAACTGCATCACGCTCTTTAAGTGCAATGAGCTGTACACATTGCTGTATAAGAAGGGAACTGAAATATAAAGTACCTGCAGCTGAGAGGAATAGCTGGCGTGGCTTTAGTTTCCAAACATTTACAGTTTTATTTAACAGAAATTACAGGAACTTCAAGTGGCTAAGAGATGAGTCATGAACATCTCACCTTCCCAGCCCTCCCCATCCTCTATAATATACCTGCTCACCTGGCACCTGATATACCATCAGCCGTCCCAGAACTGCTCACTGCCCTGCAGTTCCTGTGCAGACCGTTAAGTACGACAGCCAGCTGCCTGCAAGCTGTTTGCACACCTACAGGGTTACATGCCAAAGCACTTGCTTGAGGCTGTTCCTACTCTGCCACCTTGCACTGTTCCCCCTCAACTTCACCTGCCCAGCAGCACTCCAGGGCCCATCTCGGCTACCCCAATTCCTCCTCCTGTGTCTCTGTGTTTTTCTATTTCTGGTTGTTTGATCCACCAAATGAAGGAAACTGCATACTCTAAAGACTGATTTGACTGTAAGCATTAGCCCCAGCCCTGGACCTTGATGCACAGAGGCAGGAGAAGGAAGAAAGGAAAGCAGCTCACACACCGTATCATTGAGGCAAGACCCTTACAAATGGGCAGGGGGTAGAGATGAACTTAAAACCTTCCCCTTCATACCAGCAGGGTATCCAAGAATGCCTGTACAAAAGGATAAGTAATGTTTCCCTTCTCCAAAGTTCTTCCTCAGGTACCCCGTTTCACTGAAGTTAAAAGCTTTCTGTCAGCACTTCAATACTATAATCAAAGGAAAAATGGATATAATTTAGTTTGTGGGTTACACACTAATGATTATCTAGAGATTTTGTGTGTTCTCAGGCCATTCAAGTCTATGGAGAAAAAAAAGACAGAATCCATCATTTCTGAGCAAACTTATTTTTGAGGGACTGTTTCCTTGCTCAAATCTCTCTATTTCTATTCATAACATTTTCCAAGACATATTTAGATGTTCCCACCAGCAATGTCTTTACATTTCTTATTACAATATGCCCAAAGATTTCTTGCCAAAAATGCCAGAAGGCAGCCCACTGGAATGACAGAGAAGGGGGCTAATTTTAGGAGGCACTGAGACACTTCCCTCAATCTATGCAATAAACCAACAGAAACCAAAAAAGAAATGCACTTGGTTAGCTTTTACACCTGAGTTTTACATCCCAGATGTAAATTACACGTCATCTAACACTGCACTGAAAGGGCAACCCTGCTCCTCAACCTCCCACCATCAGTGTCACTTGCAGTGCCACTCAATGCACTCTGCATCTGAGGCAGTTTAGGTTTAAAACTGAAGTGAGGGGCAGGAGACAGGGTGCACATGAAGATTTCCAGCTTTCCTGAGTCCCTGAAGCAGCTCCCAGTGGCTTCAGACAAGAGCCAGTGTCAGCAGAGAAGGAGCAGCAGCAGCACAAATCCAAGGTGCTTGAGAGAGAGAAAAAGGGAGGGCAAGGACTGAGACTGCCTTTTCAGCATGTGTTGACCATTAGATCTGCTTAGTTTTACCACAAAAGCCGCTTCCAGGAAGGGGTAGGGTGGATAGGGGTAGCCAAAAGGAACAAACATCCTTGTGACAGGACCTAGACAGATAGTAAGAAACACCAGTGAAGTGAAGGGAATAGGTGACAAAGAAGCTGCCCTCCTCATTGCCAAATGGATTTCAACTGTGACGAAAAGCCTTGAAGAGCTTTCTAGAAAAACAAACCAGAACAAAATTCCTCACCACTTCTGCATCTAATAAGAAACACATTCTGATACAAGTTTCTTTAAAGGAATGAACAGAGTACAATGATTTATTAACAGTTTTGATAATCCAGTGTTGTAAAGTAGAAACAGAAGAATGAAGTTGACCTCAAATGCCCAGGTTAGAGCTGTGTTTAAATGAAGGTCTTAGAAAAATTATGCCTGGTTTTATCACCTCATCGTATGATTTTCCATAAAGCTGGAAATACTGTAGGAATGAAGCTGCCGCAGAAGGCCACAACTTCTCTATGATCCAACAGCACCAGCGCTGTTGTATTTGCAACTCAGGATGATTCTGCCTTCCAACAGCACTGCACGGGGCGCTCAGGCAGGGTGCTTTGAAACACGATTTGGACACTGCTCACGTGTGAGGCAGAACCTCTTGCACTTGAGTTTGTAGAAACATTCCCTAAGAACAAATGGACAACACGATGGTGGAGCACTGAGGAAGCTTTGAAAACCAGTCGGCACTTCCACTAAGTGGGAGAACGGGGCAGCACAGTTGTTAAATATCATGCTTATCGCTTGAAGACTAAAATCCTCAACACCTCTCTAGATTGTCTGTTTATCTCAAGGCTTCTGCCTGTCTATAACTAGGTTTCAGTACAAGGGAACATCGGGGACCAAAATCATATAACACCCCCAATACAAGAAACAGTTGAGTAGGGGAGGGGTCTTCATGTTGGAAATGAGATGATCTAGAGGTAATACTGTCATAGGGTTCTACAAAAATCACACATCAGAGAGATGTTAGGATTAAAATAATCTTCATCTTTTACAATACAGCAAATACAGCTCATCAAATGAAGCTACCAGAAGGCAAGTTCAAAAATAAAGATGAAAGGAAGGGGTCTTCATGCCAAAGAAGGAAGCAGTCTCACTGCCAAATGGTGCTGTGGGCAAAAGAAGATTATCTCTTACTAATCAGACACAAAACCACCAGGCTCAGCACCACTGCTGAAAGGAATCAAATGCTGAGAGGGTATCAGGGGAAATGTCACTTATCCTTATATTAAGCTCCTTCTCCCACTGAGAAGTGCCTAGAAGCCCTTCTTTGGCCACTGCTTGAGCAAAAATCCCAGTTTAGTTGGATCCCTGGTTTGAACAATTGTGATTGTCCCCTGTGCTCCCATGTTCTGTTAATCTCTTTTTAAATTCAGGAATTTTGATATTGAATGGCTAAACTGAAGATGAGGATATCAAATATGAGGCAAGATAAATGATAACTTTTATACAATGCCCTAATTCAGGCAACTGAGGCAATTCCCACCTCATCACAGCTTTAATATCTGAAATAAAATATGCTTATTTAACAGTCAAATTTAAAATTATTTTTTGCTTCCTTATTTTAACCAAAGTTTTCTTATTGATTTTTTTAATGAGCAAACCTGAGAATGTAACAACTTCTTATTCTACTACAGCATATTTTAACTCTTGAATATGTTGCTAATCAACATGTCTTCAGGCTGAGCTAGCACACTGAAACTTCAGTAACTAGCCTTGCGTATTCATGTAAGAAAGGCAAACAAAATCAACCACGCTGCAGAAATAATGAGGAGATAAAAAATTACTAGGGCAGAAATTGGATGGTACAGCTTTCCTCTCCAAACACAAGATCCCCTGCTAATAATATAGTTTATAATAATGTACACTATTATGGAGATTGCTGCCTTCAAAGATTACACAAATAAACTAAGTTATTTATTAAATTTAGATTGCTTGTGCAATCTAAAGTTTTGTCTAAGACTGCATTTGCTGGTTCTGCCTGTTGAACCAAGCTGCTGAGAGAACACTGCAATAGTACCTAGAGACAAAACTAAATCAGTTGTCACTGTATTACCAGTGAAACAAATATGAACAGTACCTTAAAGAAGCTTTTACATAAGCATTGATAACAAAAATATGTAACCATGGGGAAAAAATGTTGCATAATTTTATCAGCAAGCTCTGTTGGCCCCAGTACATAAAGCTAGTAGCACTTTTCCAGGTATTTTAAATATGCTTTTCAAGACGATAAGGAAAGACATGACTCCTCCTGCCAGATCTCAAAGTCCTGCCTCAAACTTTTGATGTGTGAGTGTTCTTTGAAGGATTCTGTTTGTTTGGTTTTGAATAACTGCAAGCACCAGGAAACCTCTCTCACATTATTTGCTGCCCTTCTGACAGAGGTGGTTTTTTGGGGAAAAAAAGCACTTTTGTCAACTCAGTCAGAGGATGGGCAAAGTTGCCCCAATGAATTCTCTACCTCTGGATCCAAATAATTATCTTGCCTGCTTTCAAAAAAAGCCTCTGTGTGTTATTTACCCTCTTCTCCCCACCCTGAAATGGGAAAGGTAAGCTGGGTTTACAGAAACATTCCAATAGGTGCACATAACTTTCTTCCAAGCATAACTAGCCACAACACAGCATTTTGACATTTAAAAAAAATCCCCTGAACTGTCTCCTTTTTATTTAAAATAGCTTTTCCTTCCAAAATTCACTTCAGTTTTATTTTAGAAAGTTAAACAGTTTGGCCACTGAACTGAGAAGTCAGCAATCAGCTAGATGTGTATCCCTAGGCACAGCCTCTTTTCCTGACTTCTGAGGCACGTTCTCAGGGTCCAAAACCTTCTGTTCAGTACCTGCATCCAGCAAATGAAAATTGAGGGGCCAGGTGACCCTGAGCACAAAGCCAATTCTGGCTTTTTCTCCAGTCCTCAAATAATCCATTTCTCGGGGCCACACAAATGCAGGAAACCTATTTTATAGTTAACCTTGGTTACAGCCAAGAATATAGAGGTACCACAAACCAATCCCACACACACATATTCTACACCTTCCTAAGTGCAGAGGCTTAGAAATTGAAAACAGAATAACTCCACATACAAAAATCGTCCTTCTCCTTGTGAACGAAATGGGACAGATAGGCTGAAATTGGGTTTTTGTTTGGTTTTGGAGTTTTTTTGTTGTTGTTTGGTTGTTTTTTTTGTTGTTGTTTTTTTTTGTGGGGGAGAAGGGAGTAGAGCAAAACACCCAATACCAGTTGAGAGAGTTAAGATAAAAAAAATTAATAATTCATCCAAATTCATCAAAAAGCTCCAATAAAAACCATTTACATTAGCATTTCCAAAACCACAAGCTTAGTTGTATGTGGGTCATCAGATAACACCACGGGGCACTGAGAGGGAAGTTCAGGGTGATGTCTACAGAAAAGTGGATAATTCAGTCTCTCAGCATAAGAAGTACAACATCCATTCCTCTTGTCTGACTGAACTGGAGCAAGGACTTGAGACTTGCCATTTCCCAGGATGATACCTTAACTTACAGGCTCAGGGATTCTCAGAAGAGTCTCTACATCCCCTGTTTTGAAGCTGAACCATTTTCTGCAACACATTCATTAAGTCATATGTCTACCTAGAAGATCAGGAAGAATACGTGGTTTTTAGTCACGGTTCCAGCTAGTGCAGCAATATTTCTATCTGCAGTGTTAGTATTTTGTGACTAGAAGCATCCAGCTTATCTTATGTTCTTTAAGATACTAAAATATTAAGAAATCAAATGGTGAATAAAGTCAAAGCTGATAAATACTAAGCAGTGCATGTGAGGGGGGAATCCCTTATGAACTCTAAATCAGTATAATCAGACAGGAATAAAAACCCTGTGGGGAATTTCATGACCATGTCATCTCAATTCAGCCAAAAAGCCAGATAAGAGATCAGTGATTATTAGGAATAGAACACAAAAGAAAGCATAATATCTTGTGCTACTGTTGAAATTCAATGTTCTCTCATCTAAGATAAAAGCTATAAATATGCTCTTCCTATCTCCTGCTGGATGGGCTAGGAGACAAAACACAGAAAAGGCCAAAGAGAAGTTATCAAAGACTCAAAGACCTAGGACAACTTCTGTATGTGGAGATATTAAATAAGTTTGGAGTATTCAACATGAAAGAATGATGATTAAAGGAATACATGCTAGATGTTTATGAAATGACAAGCGGCATGAAAAAGATTCATATGGAACGACTTCCGCTATTTTTTGCAGGGAAAAAGATTACAGTTCCTAACAATTTTTAAAAAAGAGTAGCCTTCAGCTTCAGAGGGAAGTACTTTCTTCTCTAACTCAAGTTAACTGTGGGAATTCATTGCTGCAAGATGATGGGCAAAAACAGAAGTTCAAAAACAAATTGACAAGTTCATAGAAGGATCAGCAAAGATACTGCACACAAATATGCTGACATAGTCTCCGGCTTGATAAATCTTTAACTGTAGAGTGCTAGGTGCTACAATGACGTATGAAGGGAGTATACCACTGTGCCTCTTCCATTCTTGCATCTTTCCCAAAGCTTATATAGTAAACTAACCAGATTTTTTGCCTAGTAGCAGTGGTTTCTTAGTTTGTTATCCTGTTCTTCAGAGGAAAAAAACAGCAGTGATCAAGTTACTGATTGAATGTTGGACCCAGGGACATGAACATGGCTTCAATCCTTTCTAGGTGAGTACCCTCTATGTAGAACTATAAAAGCTCCAGTTCACCACTTCTTTTGGGTATGAATGGTGGCTGGCTGCACTTCTTTCCCTTTTTATTATAAATGATCAAGTTGCTTTTTTTCTGATGCTTGAACGGAAAGCTTTTGGTTTTAAAACAAAAACTACTTTGCTGAGCTAAAGCAGTATTAGCTGTATTAGCTAACCAAATGAAAAAAGAGATTAATTTTATGTTGATTTATGTCCCTGAATGGGGACAGACAAAACACAGATGGAGTAAGAAGAGCATAATTATGTGTTGTACCTGTAATAAGACATCGCATGTACAGAACACCTCATGAAAACCTTTCTCCCATCCCTTTAATGTGTGGGGAAAAATAAACACCAAAGGTCACCAAGTAAAATAGTTTGTTTGAACGCCTTTAACTCTTCCTCTCACTGCAAGACAATCCATGAGTATTACTGGAGCTTACAATTGTTAAATACCTTAAAAGAAGATAAAATTACCACTTGTCTACACAGCCTCTCCCGCCAAGGTAAAACATTTCGCCCTGCTGTCTGCCTTTGTTTCACAGTCAGTATACACAGTTCCCCCACTGGTAAGTATTCTAACCATGTGGTGGTTATTATTTCCTTGGCCTGAATTATTTATAATTTCTTTCTCTAGAACACATAAAAGAAAAAAAAGTGTAATGGAAGGGGACCATTGCTGAAGCTGAAAGTACTCTTTGAAAACACTCAAGTGACCCAGATATTTTCTCTTTGATACATTGCCTAATTTTTCTCAAGTTACTTAATAAAGTGTTCCTGTTCATGCCCTATGTCATTTACACCATATATTAAAAAAAAAACTGTAAAAAACCCCTACATCGTAATTCCAGCTAAGAGTCTTTAGTCTGGCCCTTAATCGCATCCAAGTTCATAATCCTTTGCCCTTCAATATACTACTTTTGCCTTTGTATTGCCTTGTCTCTTCTCTGAATTATGAACACCTTAACACTGCTCTATGGTTGCCTCCCTCCTTTGAAATGTATTTTTAAGCAACTTGAATTACTTCTAATATCACAACCAGTAACTTTTTTCAGCAAAGGAATATTTTTAATTCAGACTCAACAAATCATTTAACAAGAGAGCACTTTTTCCCTACTTTTTTTCATTTTAAGGGTTTATTGTGGGTGCAAATTTCAAACACACTTTATAGCAGTGCTGTGTGCATAGCTGCCTATCTTATTACTCATTGACCACAGCTGGTACAACAACTACACAGATAAGTTTGCTTTCCCACACTTTAATTACATCTATACAAATCATACTAGCTTTCTTCATTAGGATATTGGGGGAAAACCATTCCAAATGCTATTATATTTATGTCTTTAAATATCCTGATTAGCATTCTGAACTTGAATTTAATTGGACATTCAGTTTAAGAGCGACATTTTACTTACTTTCTTTAACCTTTTTTTCCCTTTTTATTTACTAATTTGGGGAAGGAGATTCCCTCCTTTTCCATACCAAGTCCAACTCTTTTTTTCTTAACAATCCAAAGATGAGGTTTACTGCAGGTTTTTATATTCAGGGCTACTACATTAAGCCCCATCGTTCCATTATCTGGTTATCTCTTCTACTAGCACAAGAAAATGCGGGCTTGAGGGAACACGCTAGGATCTCCTGTCAGCCCCCTTCTGTTGTATCAGCTCCTCGAAGGCATGTTCATACAAGTAAGCTGCTACAGAAAAAAAAAACAAAACACAAAACAACAGTGTTTAACTCGGGAACAATTCCAGATCATATTTTCCTGTAGGCACAAAGATTTTTGCAGTGTAGTGTAATCTACTTACAAAGCAGACTGAGGATGTGGTTTCACATTATAGCTAAGGCAACCTAATAGAAACACAATGTCATGAGGAATGAACTACCATCTCTTCTCTGGTCTTTCCATCTTTTCCAGACCAGCAGTTCTACTGTTAGAAAACTACCCTGACATAAGAATATCCACTTCCTTCTACAGTGTCTGGTTTTTGGTAGTTTAACTGCTCAGTCAGCTCACTGCAGGGGGAGACAAGCATGGTTCTGGTGGAAAAGAAGCAGAAATAGTACCTCGCTGGGAGTGTGAGAAGGAAAAGAGAGTAGGACAATGCCTTTTGGTGCTTCTGCTGTAACATCAGACACTAATGCACATACACAACCCTTGCCCAAGCCTACACACATATTCCAGGAAGGGTTCAACAATATAAATAAACAAATAAATAATCTCTGTATGAACCTGTTCATGAGGTATAGAATCAGTCAAAAACAGCTCATGAAAAAATTCCTTTACAGATTAGGAAGCTTCATTAATTATGGAAGTCTGGAGATGCATCTTTCAGAAATCAGGTTGAAATCAGACCAAACAGTGACTGATAGGCTTCAGCTCTTTATTGTTTCCAAGTCCCTCTGTACCCCAATGCTGTGAGTCAAAACAGGATTCTTGCCATCAAAAGATGGCTTCAGTGATTCCCTCTCAATTGTTTAAAATTCCAGAATCCTGTGAGCTCTACTAAGCAGGTAATAAATCCCAGCAAAATCCAATATGGAAACCTCAGTTATCAAACTCCTGAAAGTCAGCAGAGTTGGAAGTGCAGGAAGTGCAAGGACACTGAACTGACACCTGCAGGAAACAGACTGTAGGTACCTGGTCCATTAATTTTGGTTAATTGCTTGAGAGCTCAGCTTAGTTTCATTTGCTTCCACTTGGCATCTGCTTAGTCAGTTGGCCAGAAAGTTGTCTTCTTGCTGAAATACAGTTTGTCTTAATTATCAGAAGTCCTAATGGTGTAACTGTCTTAGGGGACAGAGTCTCCTTAATAATGTGATAGTTTGCACATACCATGTACTGTTTGGCACACA
This sequence comes from Pterocles orientalis, assembly GCA_011057875.1. NCBI lineage: Eukaryota > Metazoa > Chordata > Aves > Pterocliformes > Pteroclidae > Pterocles > Pterocles orientalis. The sequence continues at coordinate 199,487 of WKFP01014843.1, read as the reverse complement.
CTGCTCCCCACTCCCCATGCCACCTCACCTTTTTTAGTGTAAGCAATAGCAGCTGTACAAAACATCCAGCTTCAAAGCAAGAACATTCTTCTCGTTTCATTATATACATTTCTAACAAATTCTTTTTTCCAGCCTGGAAGCACTGACTTATCATTAAATTCCTATTTTGGGATTTGTTTTGGTTTGTTTTTACATAAAGGGCAACAAAATTTGGTCAATACAAAACACAAATTAAACCACTCTTGTCCTCATGAAACTCCACAAAGTTCCTTTATGAACTTCTTGAAACATCCACTTGGCTTGGCCTAAATAAAAAGCCAATCTGTGCTCTCTCAATCAATTATTGAACCTTTTACATTATTCAAATAATGGGCTAAAGCTGCTCCTGAAACACTGGAAGGAAACAGGAGGATCACTTTGTTTCTAATTATGAAAATGTGACTGATAACAAGGGTAATTTGGAGGGAAAAGAAGTGCCACTGGGGCACAATTATTTCTGTTACAAAGTCCACATAGTTGGAGCTCAACTACTGGAGGTGTTCCCAGGAGAAATAAAACTTGTGAAATACTTCTTTAGGCTATGTTGAATGAAAACTGCAAGAGAAAGGTCAGATTCCTGAAACAGCATTAAGAAACTGTTGATGTTAAAGAACTTGAGCACTAAAAAGAAAAAAAATGAAAAGGTGGGGGCCCGTTCTCACATAAAACAAAGATAAATCTCAGAAAAGAAGAAAAGTCTGCAAGCCTAAACCCAAAATACATCTTAAACAGACAGACAGTTGGCGTAGTCCAGTCTTTTCCTTCAGGTGTCCAATTATATTGCCTTTACAAAACCTTTTGGAAAAGAAGATACTGTTTCTAGTGAAAAAGACTTTTTAACCACCTTTCAATTACTTCGTTGTCACTTATTGGCACATTCAACCCAACAGCATTTTCTCTGTTCCACTGATAAATGTGGTAACAAGCAAGTACAGCACAAAAGATGGCCAAGTTAAATCACATTGCAGAAAGTCCAACAGATGGTCTATTGGTGCAAAACTGAGGAAAAAAAAATAAGAGACGAGGCAGTGACAAAAGTGGGGACTGCAGCATGGCATACTTGTGAGAACTAGAAGAGAAGGGAATTAATAGCAACTCGCACCTTTTCTATCACCCTGGGGCAGGGGTGGACTAGACTAGAAGGGGGCAAAGACACAGAAATACTAGACGATATTTTTCAAGAGGAAAATTGTATCCTGTAGGATGACCCAAGACTTCCACTGCAGGAACACTGGAGATTTCTCCTCCTCTTCAGTTCACTACGGTGACCAAATGCCATGCTGCTTTCATACAAAGGAAGAACTGTGCCAAACCCCCCACCCTACTACTGCACCCTGGAAGTACCTGGCTGACAATACAGGGCTTAGCACATTGCCAAACAGGCACCCCTTTCTATTCCCAATAAAGGGAAGGGGAAAATATTCCTATGGTCTGGTGGTGCAACCTACACATCACAAGCCTGATCACACTGAACATATCTTGCTTTCTCTAGGACATGCAAGTCATCCAGTTCAAGAGAAGTGGAAAGGCACATAATAAATCATTAGTCAAGACATTTCCACCTACTGTCAACACATTTCAAAGTCAGAGTGAAGTTCAAAGAAAGCATTAATAATCATGAGACTGCAATCTCAATTTTTAAGCCAAAGAAAAACATTTGGCTTTCACATATCTCCCTTCAAAAGCAGTAGCCTTTACATCTCCAGCTGTTAAATAAAATGAACTTATGTTACCATGAGGATATCAATATAAGAATAAAACAGATTTTCACACAAAATTTGAACAGTAAAAAAAATTTTAATAAGATTTAATCTTTATTAGCTAGTGAAATAGATCAGATAAGCAAGACAATACACTAATCTTGATTTTCTTAGGAAATGAGTAAGCTAGTCTATAGAGACCTTTACCAAAAACACCTGTGGCATTGACACTTTGCAGTATTCTCTTGTCCACAAACATGTACAATTCCATATGGTTTATGGGATATACTACAAAATACAAATAAGGAGCAAAAAGGCAATATATATGCTCAAAAATTTGAATAAAACATCCTGCTATGTTGCAGAAGTTCTCTTATAACATGCTTGGTAATTTCAAAAAAGCTTAAATGCAGTGAAGTTGCAATCCATTTATTTGGGAAAAATCTAAACAAAAGCTCTAAATCGATCACAGTATTTTTACTGTTATTTATTTGTTCAAATTAAATTATTCACAAGAAATTAGGACTATCATTTTTACCAATACTACAACTCCTCATCAGATGTCAATACTGCTTTAAAAGCCTTGAACCAACACCATGCAAAATCTAAGCCTTTGAGAACATATCCATCAAGAACATATTCTGTACTTAGATAATCATTTCTTGGAGGATAAAAGGAATGTATGTAAGTTGACTGTTAAGAGACTTCCCTACCATTCCTCCTAATCATCTTTATTAGGCTCTAAGATTTTTAATATAAGTCAATTGCAGGCAACTTTTTTTTTCCTAGAGGTACACCTTCACTTTTTTCTAACACTGTTCACTGAGGCTTGTCTTTGTTTAGTCCACAAGCTCATAAGTGGAAATTTTCTTTCATTAGTAAAAATCCAGAAAGGAAAAAAAAATCCACTTATTATGATGTACAGACATCAACTGGGATGGCAGTATGAGATGTGTAACAAGTTTCAAAAGTTAAATGGCTAAGAAAAAGGAACATGAACAACCACATGAAACATTACAGATGAGGTGCTGGACACTACATAGTTTAAAAAAAAAATCTTTGAAAGTTTAGGGAAGAGCTGAAAAGTCAAACTTCAGTCCCAACACAACAGTGTCATCTTTCCTTGTCCAGAAGGCAGAGCACAAACTCTGCCACTAGCAATATACACATACCTGAGGAGCAGGGAGAGAAACACATTCCTTTTCCTTATAACACTCCTTAAATCTTCTCCAAGACATGCCTGTTTGCAGTTCTGTATCAGTCTCAATGACAAGCCTTCTAGCAAACCAGCACATCCAAATTCAAGACAGCATCTCAAGCAGGAAAAAAATCTTCCTTTCTGTACATGGCCAAGCTGCCCTTCTCTTCAGGAGAGGTAGATATATGTTTCTAGCCATTTTCTATACAATTCTACAAATACACTATCTTCCAGCAGTTAACACTGGAGGATAATCCTGCAATGTGAATTATAAAACAGCCAAATATTTAAAATACATTAGGAAAGAAAAAAACTTCTATCCAAACTATTCTGAGTAAACTTCTTGTAATCTCTGTAAAATTATCCTCAAATAACTCCTCAACCAAGATGACTAAAGGTCACTAGGCACATTGCAAAGCATATTTTTATGCAATAAATTCCATTATAATTGCAACAACTATTCCAGCAACAATTTAGACATAGAATCCAATTATCCATTTCATTTTATTTTCATTTACACCTCATGGGCTAGGATCATTTATCATGTTTCATGATAATGATCAGAAAGCACATGGAAAGTGATTTCTGGAGGTAACAAATTACCTACCATATTAGCACAGCTTATAAGAACCTGTCAACAAATACTATGCATAAATATGCAGTAATTAAATTTACACTGTGCAGGAGCATTTGATATGCTACTTGCTTTTCTAGCAGCTGACAAAAAATCTGGGTTACTAAATTCAACAAACCAGTTTAGTTGCCTAAGTACAGTAATTTAGCTCTTCATAACACATCAGGAATCATTACACCACTAGAACACCAAAAGGTAGACAGCATGCAGTGGGCTCAAGATCTGGAGATGAATCTCTCATCATCTGGTATTATTGCTTCTTGCTACCAAACCATCCATCATGTTTCCGAGACAGCTTGGAATGATAGTGCCAGACCCTCACATTACTGCTCCTTGAACTCTGTCTCATCCATCTTTTGCATTATTCTCCATTTGCAGCTAAGTATCATCTCCCTGCTGCAAAACCGAGTGTGAACCTGTAATGCATTTAACCTGCAGTGCCACTCTAATAGGAATTGATTTCTTTTTATTGCAGACAGTGCTCAGTAAGACTATGCACGGATGCTGAAGCCAGGAGATGGTTACGACAGTACGACAATGCAAACGACTTATGCCTTTAGGAATATGACCCATTTCCAAGGAAATATTTCTATATTTCCATAGACAGCTATTTTATAATGCATGTATATTTATAAATATATAGAACTGGTATAGGTATAGATGCAGTGTTTGTTCCTGCAGTTCATATACGATTTAATAGCAAGATTCACTCAAATGCAGCTGCAAATTAATGTCAGGGGTGGCTTCACTTTGTATTTTTGTTAGGTGATTCAGTATTAGAACACTATTAGATTTTCAAATAATACATACTAAAGCACACAGGTGCACCTGCACTCAAAAAGGAACTTAGATTAACTCTACATTGATCATGGCAAGACTTCATTGGCATGATGACTTGTGTACCATAAACCATCCAAGACTAAGCGTTTTAATTCAGCTCTATCTGAATGCTGTTATAAAAGTTTAATAAATCAAAATGATCAAAATGCCCCCAGTGGCAGGTTGGGATTCAGTTTCCAATTCAAATTCCCTTTAATATATGGCTTCTCTGACACCCTGCATTTTCTGCCATCTACACTGAATTCAAATGCACTCCTTTTCATCATTACCATGATGCATCTACTTCTCAGCATACTTTTTAACAACGCTGCACAACACACAGAGATGTCAAACCTACACGGGTTTTCCCCTCCTCCAAACTGGAAAACGATGGCAGGCAAGGGAACTTTATCTACCCTTAAGTAAATATTTTCTTAACGTCCCCTCTAACATCAATGGCATTTAAACTGAGACAGACCATCCTGAGCTATAGTATTTAAATAAAACATGTCATTTCAATAGAGACAAACCAGATGCTGGAAGGGAAATTATCCAAGTGAAATACAGCACTGAAGTGGTGGGGCAGTCTGGAAACATTTCTAAGAAAGATGAGAAAAATCACGTTACTGCAAATGATCTTCATGTCATTGTACTTGGATAAAACACAGATATAAGAAACAAAGACACCTTCTTATTTCCTCCCTGAAGTGACACCTGCTGAGAGCTTTTTCCTCTCCTCTTTCTTTCATTTGCACTGCCTCCCATCTCATCTAAAGGCAGACAGGGATCCCACTATTCAGAGTGATTACAATTTAATTTCCCAAATGCTTCATTTGCTGTTTGAATTCAGCTATGTACTTTTGCAATAAGGATGCACACAAGACCACACTCATGCACTCAGTCCTCAATGTCACGTGTGATATCACCGGCAACACAAATTTTGAACAGGGCTTGAGTGAGGCCGCATCGTATCTTCCCTTTGCTGGATCAGGCAGAGCACAATACCCATCGTATGCTGCCTGTAAGCAGGCTGATAATAGCTGATCTGCCACTGAGGCAGAAGATCCCAGAGGAATGCTACCTAAAGCTAGCACTAAGCTGCAGGCACAAAGCTAACTCCTCAGCAACTGTGAGCTGTCTGGCCAAGTTCATCCCAGGTCACTACTTCACATCACAGGCCGCCAGTGATTTTGACTGAACAACATGGACCCTGCAGCTGTATTTCTTTCACTGCTAAATCCTGGCCAGGTCTCCACAAGACCTGACAAGAACAAGTGGCAGCCCACTGCCTGGCAAGCAGGAGAGGGCCCTCCTCCTGCCCTCCTCCAGGCTTCTGGCCCTTGAGCCAGCTCTGGCATGCTAATTGTCCTCCCCAGTAAGGCAGAGGTGTCCCTGTAAGGCTGAGAGGGAGCAGTCTGACACCTGGTTTGCTTGTTGAACCAGCCTATGGAAACAACACAGCCTTAGAGGCAACACAAGGAGGAACAGTGTGGCTAGAGGCGTGGGAGAGGAACAAGGAGCGGAGCAAAGCCACCCTCCCTGCCAGCAGGTGCCCCTTCAACGTGACTTCACCCGAACACTAAACACAGCGATCCCTTAAAGCCCTGCTGAGGCCCAACACTGCCCAGGCCCAGCACTGCTCCCTCTTGGGCCAGCACAGGCATTCCCCTCCACGTGGCCAGAGGAGTCAAGGTTACAAACTCAAAATCAAAACTTCTTTTTCTAAGGTAATCTTGAAGGAGGAAAAAAAACTGATTCATCAGCTGATGGGATTCCCTGAATGCCTCATTAGCAAGCAGTGTGGGACCAACAGGAGTAGATGTGCAGAGGGAAGTTGCTGGTACTGAGGACCCAGTGACCCCTCCATGTGCATTTCAAGTAGTTTTGCTTGAGATGAATTTTAGTCATCCCTGAATGCCTACTGGCAGCTGGAAAACACTACTAAAGTGTCTACCTCTGTTCTACTTCCCTCTGAAAAAAGGGTAGTTCCCATGTTCTGATGGGAATCAAGGGCCAGGAAGAGGGAACAATCCAGACATTTGCTTTGAAAGCACATTCCCATCTAAACGTTTTCATACATGGTCACAGACGACCTTCAGAAAACCAGTCAGGCTACATGTTCACTTCTGGACACAAAACAGTGTCACACCTAACGGCACACAAAACATTGTCACTCTTAACAATTAGGAAAGATATAGAAAAACTACCTGTAGTTCTAAAAGTAATCAGATGCCTAGAAATGTATCCACTTCAGATATATAAAAGCAATCCTCAAAAAGAAAAAAAAAATAGCTATGATGGATAAACACTGATCTGGCTAATTACCAGCATTCCCAGCCCTCCTCCTCTCTTTTTTTTTTTCTCCTTTGTCCTGCTGGTTTCCACTCAGAGCCTGTAGGAACAGAGTTTCCATTATGAAGATAAAGGGACTTCCCCAGAGTTTGCTATCTCATGTGCTCTCCATACAGGTTGGATGAAGCCTTGCAGGAAGCACAACAGGAACTGCTGGCTTCTTAGACTCACAAAACAAAGTGCCACAAGGCATCAGCATCTACCACAGAGGCTGGGAAAGAGTACACATCAGACAATGAAAACCAAAAATAGACAATGTCCTTTGCACTAAATCAGTTAATTAATTAATTGTGAAGCTGTTTTATTTCCTGCATGGCTGTTTTTTAATAGGTAATTTTTAAGTTAACTATGATTCTTTACACAAAGGTATTTAGCAGTTATGCAAAATTCTACAGAGATTACAAATCTATATTTTGGCAAAAGAGGTTATAAGTTATCCATTCCTACCTGTGAGTGAAAACAGGAGTGGGTTGCATTGGTTAGGAAATGAGCTAATAAAAATAAAGATTAAAAAAAACCCACCTAATTTCAGCTCAATCACCTTGCATGGTCACTTTTCTTTTACTGATGTAGCTGTTAATTTTGCATTTGTTACTAGCTGATAAACTCTTTCAGCAGGCTCTATAGTTTCACATGTAGAGCAAACAGCATACTTTCAAGAACAAAAAAGGTAAGACAAGCAGTATTCCCTCTCTACCTCTGTACTTTGCCCCTGTGCTCTACAAGTGCACATTTTCTCCATGAATGAGAAACTAAGCTGTGACGCTAATGTCCAAGTTCAGAGGGTACCACCTCTTACTTAAAAAATGCCTCAACCACAGACCCTGGGGAAGGTAAAATCCTATGTCAGCAAGGAACACCTCTAATATCTGCTATTCTCTGATAATCTGCCCCAAATACTAGCTACTGAGCCTGGCCACAGGCAGGACACAGGGTTACAAGGCTTTTGCTCTGAACCAGATCAGTCACCTTATAATTCAAGGAATACAGTAGGGCAATACATATCAGCACCGAAAAGGCTAGTTTTTGCCTAATGAGAATATTAACAGTACAAAATTCTTGTTTTACAAGATAAAAGCAAAAGACATCTTACATATTTCAGATGTAGAACAAGTCACAGAACTACAACAGCAGCAGTTCACATTGAAAAGACTTCAAGAGGATTGAGTAGCTAGAAACACTCTTAACCCAAACTAAGCCAATACTGGGATGAAGCAATGGGATAGGACAAAAAGAGAAAGCAGTTCCTTACAAAAGACTGCAACTGCCTGTCAAAGGCTCCAGTAAGGGATGAAAGGCTATTGTCTGCTGAAGGCTTTATAAGGAAATGATGTGTCTTAAACATCTTGGTTGTAAAGGAGCGCAACTTTCTGCAGACAGACCCCTAGTTCTACTTCTTGCTGATAAGAGGGAGTATGGAATTTACCAAAGGACTTATGGCCTCACTCCCTTGTTAGTGAGGTCGCCTCCCTTACAACCATGGAGCAAACCTTGCCCCACTCCCTTGTTAGCAAGGTCATCTCCCTCACCTCTGAGGCACCAACAAGGAAAGTTCAGCCAAAACTAATCTAATACAGAGTCTGCACGACCACACACCCGATTGGTTGAAAGGCTTAATGCTGCCCTTCCCCTCCTTAAGCCAAGGCAAATAGACGTTTCTTCCTATGCAAACTAAGGAAAGACCTCTCCTGCTTCCTATGCAAATTAAGGAGACACCTCCATTGCTTCTTATGCTAACTGAAGAAAGCTAGGTGGAGACCTGAGAAATTTTGTTTATAAAAGGTGAACAAACAATGGGAAGGTGCCTGCCCACCATCTGAGTATCACAACTTCAGACAGAGACCATGACTGGATCCAAGAGTGGCAACATAATTCTGGATTCTCTTCTGTCTCTCCTCTCTTTCTCATTTCTGAACAATTTTTGAGTTTCCTTTTCTCTCTCTCTGTTTCTAACTAACTTTTTTTGCCACATAAAGGTAACACTGCTACAAGTTTTAGTATTGAAAGGTGATTCCAGCTCTTTCTGGGCCTTATTCAGCAACTTTCCATGGGAAGCCTCACTGTGAAAAGTGATTGCCCATTTTAACACTGGTAAGTGATTGCAAGTTTTATAAGCAGTTGCGAGTCTTTAATATTGTTGGTAATTGTGGTATCGTTACATTGTTAATAGGTGTCACATCATTGTAAGTTTTAGTGTTGACAGTGGGTAATGGTATCATTATAAATTTTCTCTGCCAAGTCATTTATCTTTTGTAATTCTGGTACATTTTGAATTCTACATTTTACAACTTTTTTGTAAAATTATTATTTAATTAAGCCTCTCAAAGCACTGTTCCAGGTGTTATAGGTTACTGCACAGATATAAAAAAAAACCCCTTGCCCTCAGCGAGTGGGACAGGACAGTAGAGTCCATCACACCAAAGAGTAGACTAATCTTTGTCAAGAATACAAGGTTTTAGTTCTAGTACCACAAAAACTTCAAAAATCGTGCATACATGAAAAGACTTTGAAATAAGACCAACTTGTTCCTCCCTTGAAAAAAAGTAAGCAAATTGATTGTTGCAAAGCATCACGGCATTTCGTGTTTAACATGTCCATTAATGATTAACGGACATTAATGATGGTGCAGAACGTTACTCTCAGAAACTCTGCAGATAACACCAAACTGAGAGGACTGGCTAATAACGCTACAGGGTCGTGCTGCCATCCAGAGGGACCTCAACAGGCCGGAGAATGGGCTGACAGGAACCTCATGAAGTTCAACACGGAGAAGTGCAAAGTCTTACACCTGAGGAAGAACAACCTCAGACACCATCATAGGCTGGGAGCCATCCAGGTGGAAAGCAGCTTGGCAGAAAAGGACCTAGGAGTGCTAGTGGATACCATGTTGAATATGAGCTACCCATGTGCCCTAGGGAAAAGGAAAAAAGGAAAGGGAAGGGAACGGAAAGGGAAAAAGGTTAACAGTATCCTGTGCTGCATTAGACACAGTATCACCAGCAGGTCAAAGGAGGTGATCCTTCCCCTCCACCCAGCACTGGTGAGGCCACACCTGGAGTGCTGGGTCCAGTTCTGGGCTCCTCAGTACAAAAGAGAGATGGACATACTGGAGAGAGTCCAATGAAGGGCCACAGAGATGACGAAGGGTCTATGAGGAAAGGCTGAGAGAAACGGGACTGGTCAGCCTGGAGAGAAGGCTCAGAGGGGATTTCATCAATGTGTATACATACCTGAAGTAAAAGATGAAAGGAGAACGGAGCCAGGCTCTTCTCAGTCATGCCCAGTAAAAGGTCAAGAAATAATGGACGCAAACTGGAACACAGGAGGTTCTGTCTAAACACCAAGAGACACTTATTCACTGTGAGGGTGATTGAGCCTCCATCCTTGGAGATATTCAGAAGCTGAACATGATCCTGGGCAACTGGCTCTATGTGGATTTGCTTGAGAAGGGGGGGTTGAACCAGATGATCTCCAGATGTCCACTCCACCCTCAACCATTCTCTAATTCTGTGATTTAAAATATGACACTGTGCAGCCAAGATTGCTCAACACAGAATGACGGAATTGAATCTGTTCCAAACACTCTGCATATCTGCTACCTCATGCAAATCCAAGTCTCTTCAAGCTTATTTCAAAAAATGCAGTCAAAACTATTTTCTCCTGCTTCTCCAGAAAAAACAAGTTTCCTGTGCTTCCTAAAGAAAATGAGCAAAGTTCCTACTAATTACATAAACCAGAGACAAATGTTGCCTTAGCAAAAGAGGTGAGCAGAGTTACTTGTACAGAAGAACCGCCTGATGAGAAAGTGAGGCTGTTACTCCTTCTGGTATGGTAGATATGTGAAGAGTTCAGGACTCAATCTGTCTCAAATTGTTAATTATGAACTTGGAGACTTATTGAGGTATTTCCCTATACTCTTGTTACATTCTTCTTATAAAAAGGAAGGAGGATTTGACTTCAGAGTGACAACCCCTCTTTACCTGCTGTAAGAAACAAGACGATTGAAAGTAGGAAGATTCCTGTGTTAAACCTGCTTAAAGAGGATAAGATCTTAATACAGGAAAGAAATCAAAACCAGAGAATGTCACCAAAAAATCCAGTTAATTGGATTCCAGACTCTTTGAAATACATTGGCACCCAAATATACACCCAAAATATATCCTGTGTTTTATTAGTGGGGTTTAGAAAAACTTCATAAAATCATTGTATTATTTTTCTGACTGCTGCAAAGTTAAGACATTGTCACCTGCTTTTCCCACAAGGATATAACCATGAGAGAATTACGCTTCAGCTAATGGGAAAAAATGGGATATAAAGTAGTTTTGAAGGTGGGCTGAGGGTCCAAAAGAGTAATGGTATTAATATCTGTACCCAGGAACGCACCTTATGAAACAAGCATAGAAGCCACATGGCTCTTCTGACTCACAGCTAACATATTTTCTCCTATAGAAGTCTAGCAATAGTTCAAAGGGGCACTTAGCCAAGATAACAATGTAAAGCCCACAGATTTCACCAACTTGGACTATCGAATCTCTGTTTCCCTGTTTCCCCTTTCTCTGAGTCAATTCAGAGAAACACACACCCAAAGACCCAGCTCAAGACTCTTCACAGATACAGTCCGAAGCCCTATTAAATATCACCACTGTCTCCCAGAAATTGAATTTCTTAACACATTACAAAATATCACTAATAACCTGATTTGTCTAGCATTTATTGAACTGATGGTGAGTGATATGACTGCAGATGGAGGGGGAAATCTACTATTCATCAGACAGTTAATACTGGAGGACAGATTTGGGTCATTTTGCAAAACTGGCACATAACAAGTTGGCCTGTTTGCAAATAGGGAGCATACATTCAGACTACCTGATGTATTTTCTTCTGTCTACCACCTAGTCATTAGACAGGCATATTTTTAAGCCACTACTATACTGAACAAATAAACCAGGTAGCAAAATTGAGGACACACATTGGCAGCAAGTCCAGAGATTTCACATTTTTCCAGACAAAGCAAGTACTAGTGAAATTTGGAAAGTGAATTTCAAACCACAACTTTAATAAAATGAAAGACTTCAGTTTTCTTTTAAGAGAAAAAAAAATAATGCTTGCATGAGAAGTATTTGCAGGGGCAAACTCAATCTTCAGAGTGTTCTGGGATCACTGGAGACCAGTCAAATTGCTCATTTTCCTATATAGAATCCTTAAAGGGATTTCAGACAAGAAGGCAGAAATATCAGTGCCAGATTTACTCCCATAATAGAAACTGCTCCTGATAGCAAACCAAGTCCAGTAAGAAAAACAAAGAAGAATGTCACCACAAACCTCACCAAAACTTGAACCAAATGAGCAGAGACCACTTGTCAAGTCAAAGGAAATACAACAAAATAACTTCTTTCATATAAGTAAAGTAATACAAACAGATCAGTTTACCAGAATTTTTTATTTCTGCGTCAGCAGACAGTAGAGGAAAACACATGGGAGAAAATTGCCTTTCTTTTGTTTTCTGTTGCTAACTTGGATTTACCAGGGACATGAAGACAATTCCATATTGGAATTATAAATCAAGGTGTAGCCCTCCTCTTGCTTTGACCTCACCATAGAAGAGCTGTTTGAGTTGGATGAAGAAACACTAAAAAGAAAAACTACATTCACCTAGTGAAAACATCAAAATTTGTTATAATTTATTAATCCAATAAAACGTAGAACCTTATCAGTAGAACCAGACATATGGTAGAACTATTCACAGATTATTAACAAACATCACGGTTGACTCATACAGAGTCTTTTTCCTTGTTTTTCTTCCCTGACTTTAACACTAACCTACATTTTCTTACAACTGATCTATGTAAGATCCATTGCACAAAATAAAATACAACGTATTTCCTGCCGATTTTGCAGTATTTAATAGCATAATAATAAGTTTTGTAGAATTAGTCTGTTAACGTGCAGCTACTTTAAAAAGAAACAACTCAGGAAAGCATACAAACACTTTACATAAAGTGCAATTCCTTATACCATTTGAGAGTAGTTTTGGTGGGATTTTTCTGACAATCAGAGCAACAAACTGCTATTTCATGAAAATAAAAAAAAAGACTTAGCACTCAAGTGGATCTTCCAGATCCAGTGCAGCCAAATAAACTTGTGGTTTCTTTCAGGATCCCTGCAGGACTGCCCGAGTGTAAGGCATTCCGAACAAGGACAAACCAAATTGGGATTATCCTACAAAGTTTCACTAACAAACCACATAAGAATACAACATTAGTTTCATCTCCTCCTGACAGCCACTTTTAAAATGACAGGTCAACCAAGAAGTTGACTACAACTGCTGTGATGAAAACTTGCCCATTTCTTGATGCACAAGATCATTTGTCAGATAAAAAATTACCAACAGCAGACAAATATTCCAGTAGTTTTTAAGAGCTGTGAATGATAACCCAGTACAAAAACCCATTACAGGGCAAAGATCTTTAGTGACTGAAGAGAGCAATGCTATTCGGTACTGTAATTTAGGAAGATGCACAAATGTATACAGCAAGTAAAGACATAGCCAGGGCATGGGTGATGTCTCTGGGCACTTAAGTTCTACACTTCAATGTTAAGTAGTAAAAGGAACAGAAAGACTTTGAGAGCACGATACACTTATTCTCAAAAGCAAGTAAGAACCAAGTAAAAAGAAGGAAATTTTCATCGTCTCCTTGTTCACCCCTCCTTACATATCACAGCTCTGTTCCTCCCAGCATCTCTCTCAAGTTTCAATGCAGACAACCCTGAAGACTTCAAGAAACTGTCTTCCCAGAAATTGCCAATTTACTGGCCACCAAGCGAAAATACAAATAGACTATTAAACAGATGGGCCTACTCAGGAGGATAAGTCAACTAACAGTAACGACACCAAGCTTCCTGTAAAAGGAAGGAGAAAGGGAGAGTTCCTTTTACACATATCCAAGAATGACAGCAATGCCAAAGAAACTATGTAAAAAGATCAATACAATGTAGCCACTGAGTCGGAAGCTTAAGACCAGCTCTAAGCAAAGGTGAGACATTAAATCATTGAGTGGAACTACATTTGGTAAAAATTGAATTACACAAAATCGAAAAATTAATCAGAGTAACTGAGTTATCCCTTTCAGGGTCTTTAAATGTATACCATCCCTCCCAGGTAACTACATTTGTAATAAAGTTTAAAACTCCACTGAAAGTAATTCTTCTGTTAAAATTAAATAATGATGTTTCAATGTGATGTACATCATATAATTGGAAATTTTAATTACCAAGAGTAACGTATGGACTGCCCATCAAAAAAAAAAGCATTGTATGCCTCTACACCTATATTATGGCCCATATGTCCATACAAACATGGAATATGGAAGGATCTCAGTCACATACCTGAACACCCAGATTTTGAGTTAATGGGCAACAACTCCTGTTCCTCATCCCTCACTCTCTACTAATCCATGTCATCAGTAAAGTTTGGCTTCTACAAACCAAAGACCCTATCGTTACCCAAAATGTTCTGGAAGCAATACTAAAACCATGACACAGTAAATTGTGTTTCATGTTTTTTTTCCCATCCTCTGGCTGTGAGAACAGAGAGATCGATACTCTTCAGCATGAGAATTCTGCAGCAAAATTTTCATTTGTTACAAACATAACAAAAAGGCCTCAAGCATGTACTGTCACTTCCAGTTTAGGAGGAAACGCACTAATAAACTCTTCCCCCTGGGTCATCTTTGACAATGGGCAATACTATGCCAGCTCTTATTAAAGGCAATTCATATCAGTGGCCCAAAAATTTCGTTTAAAATTATCATCTTTTGAATCCATACAGCAGGATGTCAGCTTTAAAGTGCCATTGAGATATAGGACCTGTCATTATGGTTAATTTTCAGTACAGTTTTAACACCAGTGTAGCTGATCCCTAAGGGTATGCTTTTTTGGCTAACAAGATTTATTTAGTGGTTATCCAGACAAACAAGAAAATATATTACTGTATACTGCTTTTCAAGTATAACAGCATGCAATAAATCCAACTATAAAACACAAATCTTTGTTCTCTACCATGATGTCGAATAGATGAAAATGTTTTTAGAAGATTAATATTTTTGTTTTATTTTTCTTTTCAACTATATATTTAAAACCCCTTGAAATTCTTAGGCTTCCAATTCAAAAAGCATACAAGAAGTAAAATCAACCTTAAAATATGAAACATATATAACTGCTGTATAATAGCCAGATACCAAGTTTATGTTTCAAGCCATAAAGATAGTATTCTCTATCAAATGACCCAAGCTTCTCAGCAGAAAAAATATGCTGCACTGAGAAAGTGGTTACTATGAAGTTTTATATTGTTACCTTATATTTTGATAAAAACAGTGGTTTAAAAACCATTTTATTGCTCTATTATAATAGAATAAAAAAAACCCAGAAAACTTCATTCATTGGTAAAAGCATTTGCCCTGCTTTTCTAACAACAAAACAGAAAGTCTGTTTCATGCTGTAACAGGAGTAATTTCATTGTATTAGGATGAAGACCATCTTGCACTTTGCTAGACAAAAGGTACATCTACAGAATAGAAAAGCTGTTAACTTATTGTCTAAATCCTCATACGGTCAGCAAAGCCCATTTTTATTGACGTTATATAGAAGGCATAAAACCCAGTTGACCTCAATCAACTGGCCTCCCCAGGAAAACACCTCTGCCAGCAAATGCCAGATACCAAATATCATTTCCTATGCTACTTTTATTTCTATTAACTGAGGATGAACTTCCTTTCCCTATCCTGGCTGCAGATGCAGTGGCTGACTCTCAGATGCCAACTGACCAAACAGCCGATTGCGGGACCAAGGAGTCAAGTGAGAGCCCATTGTGCACTCAACCCCTACGTTTACCCGGACAAAACAGCCCCTGCACTAGGCAGCAGCATCACAGGCAGACCTTGAACACCACTTCTTTTTCCCACTTCAAAAACACTAAGCCTCATCACAACTAAGAGTGAAATGGGCAATTTTGCAGGTGACACAATTAGGGAAGAGATAGCTTATCCCAGGCCAAACATGAAGTGACTTTTGGAAGTGAAAACTGAATTCCTATATTCAACAATATCCTTTGCCAGTCACATGACATGCTCCAGAACATAAAATACATAAATAAGTCACCAACCCAACACTGCCACACATAATCTATGGTTGCACCCCAGTAGGCTTCTGAAGGAATTGCAACAAAAAAGTATTCCAACTATTCTTTCTCTTATTTCAGAGGTTGGAAATCATCATAGAACATCTCCATAATACTCTCTGTCCTTGGGTAGATGAAAGTTTACAACTATTTATATATCCCTGCCTCCTGGGTAACAGAACAATGTATTGTTATTTGCTGTAATATCAGTCTGCTCAAGGCTACAGGTTTTAAAATAGAATGCTATCACTAACTACAGTGGATTCTCTCATACCTGTAAAAATATTTATGAAAAGTTAAGCAGTTTTCACCTTAAGTGGAACAAATAGCACCCACAGAAAAGCACACAGGTGTGTTATACACATTGCAGGATCAGGGTTTTTACACAGATAAATTCTATGGAAAGCGATTGTAAGACATTTTGCAAAGTAGTCTTTGATTTATGACAATTTCAGAAGCTTCACAGGGCTATGTTTGTATGATCATTTCAGATTAAGGCATCTGTAGGCCAAATAAAAGGTTTAAGTACAAGCATCAGTACTAAGAGCATTTAATTGGATAGAATGAAAGCCATTAAAACCTTACCTCGTACAATAAGCTGAGCAAAATTTGACACTCCTGAACCTCTCTCTGACTGAGTTACACAGCGGTACAAATCCTGGTCGTTTTTCATCACCTCTTGCAACTTAAACGTAGCAGCAAATCTTCTGTGATTGATATTTTTAGTCTGAGCAACTGGAATATCTTCCCCATTTCTTCTCTGAAATTAAGAGAAACCAAGGCAGAGTTATCTTGTAAGAACACAAAAGATATTTATCATACTTATATAAAGAGCACACAAAACACCAAATGCATTTGTCCCATGCTGCAATTCCAAGGTAGAAGAGCTCAGTGCCGAGGTCCCAACAAGAGACAAGCAGTACTCAAAAGCATTTCAGAATCAAGTTTAGGGGTGAAAAGCAGCATCAGGGTTTCACACTGCCACAAAATGCGACCATGACATACTCAACTGTCGTTGCTTCATAGCTGGAACCACAGGAGAGTCTAGCAGTAGCAGTTGTACTCCTAAGAAAATGCATTCAACTTTAAATAAAATTATAACAGATATACTGGGTGCATTGTAAGCAGGCATTGAGGGATTTCATGGTTTTCAACAGCTCTTTTTCAGCAACCAGCCAGTGTATCCTTTCTAATGCCTGCTTTTATCTGCCCAAATTCAATACCTTCTAAAATTGTACCTTTGTTGTACTAAGCACCTATCTACCTAAAGCTAGCTGAAATAAAAAGGTGAGGGAAAATTTCAGCTATCACAAATCACTGAAAAAGTTAATCTGTCTGTAGCTGCCAGGGATAGGGTGAGAGGTCAGGAAGGTAGAAACAGTTTGAACTCTTTTGTGACCCTTCTTCCTTATTCTCATTCATATTAAATGGTCCATTTTTATTTTGATCAAAGAACAGACTCTCCACAAAAAGTTCTCATTAAAAAAAAAAACCCAGACACATGCACCAAGTGAACAAACGATGTTCCTGCTCTCTCCTATGTATCAACCACACGTGTTCCCTAACCATGATGCAGTTTCTGAGCGCTCAGCTTTGCTCAGTCACCAGAAAGACTTCATCATTTCCTT
Organism: Pterocles orientalis; assembly: GCA_011057875.1. NCBI lineage: Eukaryota > Metazoa > Chordata > Aves > Pterocliformes > Pteroclidae > Pterocles > Pterocles orientalis. Next base: position 181,942 of record WKFP01014843.1, on the reverse strand, counting down.
GTAACAGCATCACCTGCTCTGTTCGATATATAGCAAAATGTGACCTCCATGGACATTTTCAGCTCTAATCAACCCCTGGAAAGAGAAATTTCATTGAGGTCTTAAACTCTGAGTGCTCTAACACAAGAAGCAGCACCACTGAGCCACAAAAAGCCTGTGGCAAAAATAGAAAGGGGATAAAAAGGAAATGAGTTGATGCTGCATATGTATATTAGCCAGCCTCCTGTCACAGGCAGGAGTATAGATACTACACAGACAATTCATTTTACATCTACCCTTTGCGGTAGATGCTAAGGAATGGTTTAGTCACTCTCTAAACAGTTTTGCAATACCTTAGCCAGAGGTTCACTACTGCTGCAAACTCACTGTAACAGGTATTATTTTTAACTATTAATATGTTTAAACAGATGAATTTTAGCTTCTGACAGAATTCTTGCAACAGCCAAAGCACCACTCCCAGGCCTGACTGCAAGCCTTGGGTGAAAACACTCCTTTATACCAAACCTGGCAGATTTCCAGTTCTTTCAGTTGCTGGTATTCCACTACAAAGACCACACCATCACCTTTATCCACAGCAGGTTTATTGGTGTGACCCTTCCTCATTTCATGAAGACACCACCCACTCCTCCTCTTCCCCCCCCTCCCCCACCAACCACCTTTTTTCCCATTGCATCAGAAACACCAGGGGTAAGTTCAGGATGCCGGGCTGGGCCAGAAAGTACAGTGAGATCTCCAAAAGATGGTACATGAGACTTTCAAAAGGTACTCACACTGCTCCTTCCTAAATCAAAATCACCAGCCTGTAACTGCCAAAAACCAGCTTATCACATGGATGCTCTCTGAAGGGATGTTCACAGGGCAAAAACAATGGAAGCCAGGCCCTTGGAAACCCAGATCCACCGCAGCGCAGCCATGTCACCCTGTGGCAGACACTGGCTCCCTTCTCAGCTCTGCAAATATCTGCCTCCCATTAAGAAGAATTAAGGATGTTTGCTGATGCCTGCAAAGCCTCCTATGAATGAAAGGCCTTATTGAACTTCAGGGATCAATGAGATTATTAAATTCCAATATCACACAAATGAAGGGTGATGTTAAAGGCTCTTTTTGGTGCTGCTTAAGCTACAGTAAAATTCTTTTGTGGGAAGTGCACCTCCCCCTCCCCTTAGTTGGCTTCTCCTGAGAGCAAAAGCTGAATGAAAAAGCAGGATTTTCAAGCTACTTTTTCCCCCCCTCAGTTTTGACCAGAGGCTTGAACTCTCTGGAACGATAACTTAATATAAAACTTGGATATGGTTCCTTGAAGTAACCAAAATAAACAAACCTCACCGTACTCTCTTCCTCTTTGGTTTGTCCATGCCCTCCCTCAGCACATGCTCTCATCACCACACCACAGCCAGCCAGCAAAGGGAAGTCAAGCTCTCCCACTAAACACAAACTTGCCACATAATTGTTAAAATGACCAAGCAGCATATACTAAACAGAATTTATGAGAATTTATAAATTATATGAGAGCAGACTTGACTAGTAACCTATGTAATGCAGTCATTCTTGCTCTATGAAGGGAAAAGTTAATATTAGAGATTTTTCTAAAATGAAGGATTCCCTCCAATAAGTCCAGTGCTTTAAATTTGAATGCTAAGTGCTCAGTCTGAAGCAGAGAAGTATATCCAAGCTTGCTGTGTAAAATAATTTACCATTCGAAGCTCAGAACTTGCTTACTTTAAGCTCGTCTGCATGCTTCATGTGGAGAAACAAAGTGAACTGGGCTCCTACTTAAAATGAAATATTAATTTCTAGAGAAATTAATCAAAATTAAATATAACAAGCTTTACAGTTCTCCTCCAACAACAAAACCTAGAATTTTCTTTTCTGTTTACATCGGTGATTTCCTACCACTTTATCTTACAATGCCTAGAGTGGTTGCTCAAATTTCTCTGTTAGATTAGGATTTGTTTCTTGGGAATCCATCTGCACATCTACATCTTAAAAGTCTATCTTCAAGTCTATCACAGCTTATCCATTAAAATATTTTTCCATCATTAAAATGATGAGAAATTCAAATAGAAGAGTGTTCTCACTTAAAAATGAACATTAAAGAAAATACCCTGCATCCATTTCAGTGCATATCCCTTATGCTGGTAAGCCATTAGCCAGTCAGAGTTCAGATGCACTGCCACAATCTCTTAACTAAATTCTTCTTTTTAATGTCAGGGCATTACTACTGATTTTAAAGGAGAGGAAAGAAAGGCAGCAGTACTCTCTGCTTATTAGAGGTTTCCTGGTACATACTGTTTCAATTTATGTCCTGCTCACACTGAACAGAGCTTGAAAATGCTGCTCAATTAGGTTTTAAAAATTCAATTTAAAATTAATGTGGAGTTATACTAATAGGTAATGGCTGTACCTTGTGTGATCCTTGGTTCCTCCAGTCCCTTGCTGTCTGATTTGATAACCCTGAACTGCTCATTTAGGAGAGGTCACTACCAGGCAGTTCTCTTCCTTTTGTGAAAATAACTCTGGGCTTCAAAAAGAACTAAGCTCTATAAACATTTGATTAAAATAAATAGAAGCATGTGGAAAAACCTCCTTAATTCTGGCATTTCAGGCGTTTAGAATTATGACCTTAAAGAAGTCTCTGACTTCAAGGTTATTTTTAATTTGATAGGAACATGATTTTATTAATTTTTTTTCAAGCAATGAAATGAGATTATTTATATTTTAAACAAGATGAAGTCTATACAGCTTAAAAAACAATCACAGGCAAATTAACAATTAGCCTTAAATTCATTTTTTCTGTCTCATGAAATAAATCAAGCATTTAATAAACATGAAATGAAATTGTAGTGGATCTTCCAGAATCCAAATAGAACTAGAAGCATCTAAACCCCAATATCTTATTTAATTGGTAGAATTTAGGTGCATTTCTAATTCTCTAATACGAATTTAAAACATATCTGAATTTCTCTCTCAGCTTTTCAGGTTGGAAGTGGTGGTTTTGCTTTTTTGTTTAAACAGCAATACGATACTAAAATTTTCTGTGGTGATGCTCCCTCTAAATTTTCCCAAACTCTTTTTTTTACAGACCACTGATTTTTATCAGCCTGTACAGCTCAACCTTACACATCCCCATCCCATTCTTAGCATAAACACCCTAAAATAAGTCCGCTCCACTGCTAATATTTACAGTCAACTCTGGTTGCCTTCTCAGGCTCTCAGACGGATGCCAGGATGCCTCCAGAGATCAGAAGATGTCAACACTTCGGCTGCAGTGACACATCGCACTACTCTGGCAGCAGCGCCCACATTGGCTGGCCCCCACTCGCTCCCTCCTCACCTTCACTCCTATGCTTCTGCAGAAAACTGCCCTGGAATAAAAAAATACCTTCCTGAAAAACATATTGCCTCCCTCATATATTATCATCACAAAATGGACTAACTGATGATCAGATTCACTGCATGGCCACAGGGAGTGGAGGAGAGGGCAGGATCTGTGTGGGGAGCAGGGCACAAGCCCAGAGTTTGTCTAAACAACTTGGTCCTGGAAGGTGCAAAACTTCACTGGCCAGCCAGCAAAAAGGCTGGAAGGATGCCCCCAGCAGCCCATGGAACTACACCTCTGCTGCCCCGAGAAAAAGGGAATTTGTAAATAACGTGCTCCAACATTTTTGCAGTTTTACTCATTCTGTAAAGGGAGAAATGCCATTTTTTGCAAGACAGAAAAGGACTGACTGTTGACAGTTTGAATGCCAGCAATAACGTGTGATCTCTGCCAAAAGATGTTTTCAAAAAATAAAACACAAAGGGAATAAACAACACAAATAACTATACTTTTAAAATTTTACTTGCATGTAGCTGTCTGGCACTTTTCAGCACATACACAGCATTTTTTACAGCATTTAGGATGTAACTTCCAAATGAAGAAAAATATATCTTTCTAAAATAATTTTAATTATTTTTTTTCATTCTATTACACTAATTCTCAGTATATTCTTGGGACTTTAAAACTTATTAAACATACTAGAAACATAATAAAGCATGACATGTATTTATCATAAGAAATGATAAATACCATTTTTATTTTTTCCCACCCACAAAAGAGCAAACGACTCAACAAGTGGGATTTTTTTTCAGTCAATTTTAATTACAAATATGTGATTTAAGCCTAAGAAACATTATTTTTTCAAGCAGAACAAGAATTGGAACTATAGCTTAGATAAATAGTCCTATCTTCTTCCTGGTATATGAGAATTTGTTTTGCTCATTTGATTTTTAAGAGAAAGCATGAAGTTAAAGTTTTTTTTAATTAGGAAATTATTTTAACCTGCTTTGACTTGCTGGTCTCCCTACACCAGACTAAGATCGTACTTTCAAATGAACTACACACTCATTTATTAGCAGGAAAAGCAGCACAGCTTTTCTCATGCAAACACATACTGAAGATCTTGAATACATGTGACAAGCCTAATTTTATCCTGCACACTGAACTGCAGTACAAAAAAATCCACGATTACTTTAAATGTCTTGGTTACATGCACTGCTGTTACTCAAACATGTCCACTTTGAAGTAGCTCAATTTCTCTCACGCTGCACGGAACCTTCTACTGAAGAAAGCAAGGGTTATCATGAAATAACCTAATTGAGAACCATCTGGTCCTTCAGAGGTGGCAATACTAATTTATTTTATCGTAATAAAAGCCAGTGGAGGCAAAATAGCAAAAATCAAACCACAGTGTCCCTGGCCATCTGATACACAAATAAAAATGATGTTACATTCACTTTCTCTGGACATTTTAAAGCCTCTTATTTTGAAGCTAATCTAATACATGCCACACAAAGTTATATAAAAAAAAAGGAATCTTTTCACAAAGCTATAGTTCTTGAATGCAGTATTGTTGGTTCTTTTTAAAAAAAAATAATTATAATTCACAGAAATACAAATTCTGGACACAGTGATTAAAGATCTATATCACCTTGTGCAGTGCATGCTGAACTACAGTATTCTTCCTGCAGCTCAAAATAAAAAAAAAAAATCTGATTAGTTAGGAGAAGACAATAAAGGAAAAAAATTGCAAAAAACACCCTACTACTGAATACCAACACCAAACAAGACAGTTCCTCAAACACTTCTCAGCAGATTATTTTACCCTTTTCAAAAAGCAGCTAAGTATACCAGCTACTCTTATTCTTCTGTAATTCATTAAGTCCTGCAGCTATTTGAGCAAACTAGCTAGTGCCTGGGGTATCAGGCCACCTACCGCACATGATACCGTTGAGAAGACAACCTGAATGCACGCCTTAACCAACAAGACTCACAGGACTCAATGGTCAAGGAATTTATAACAATATAATTTTTTATAAACATCATCTTAATTTCAGGTGGCTGATTTATACGGGTTTAAGCCACTGGTTTGCTGAGGAAATACTACCAAGACTACACAGAGTAACCAAACTTTTGCCACAGCTGGTCTAGCTGTAAACTACAAAACGTCAGAAGGAGAAAAAGGCACTCGGTGTTACAGGTACCCAGTGAGCTGCCCCCAGCATCACTGCAGGCACAGGGAGCAGCACAGTCCCCAGTGCCCGATGCTCCAGTCGCCGTGGGAGCAGCAGCAACCCTAGGGAAGGCCAAAGGCATGACAAACCCAAAGGCTGCCAGGTAAGCTAAATGACTGGTAGCTACACAGGCTGGAGCACTTAGTTAATTGGGGCAGAATTAAATTAACTGCAGAAGGATTATAGTATTTCATGTTGCTGAAACCTACAATGACCACGCATCTAGGGAGAACTATCATATTTATCTAAGAGGCTGATAAATTGAGGAGGGAAAGAGGGAGAATGGTTCATTCAGGGTTAAATGACTTAGCATCAAAGGTGAACACAGAGTTAAAAGAGGGGGGAAAAAAGAAAAAAACCCAAAACCTTTGATAAATAAACATGAAGTTATGAATACTGTATTTTTCATTGGTGAATATTCTTTATAACCATCTCAGAGTCAGCAGTGTGCAATACAGGATAAACTACAAGTCAAGTCATTTACAAGGAGTTTGATATATGACCTCAAGGCAGCTTTTTATACATCTTTGAAAAAATGTTTGGAAAACCAGAACATTTATCACAGAACCTAAATATGATGAGGTAAAAGTGCAGGTAAAATAGACAAGTCATTGCAAAAGAGAAGCCCTGTCCTCTGTGCTTTCCTACTCTGGTGCTCACTTTCAAAAATGTATTTTCTATAAGTAAAAGCAATCAATGATGAGGCAAATGAGGGAAGTGTAGTTTCTATGCAAGCCTCAAGTGCAACAGAAAAAAACCTTATACACTGCATGGCCATTGCCAGTAACCAAGACAAAAGGTAAAGTGATGTAGACTTGAGTGGCATTTTACTGGCTGAGAAAAGAAGGTTTGATATAAACAGCCCAATCTGCTGCACAAATTAGTACTTGTTTGGGGCAGATGATGCTGATGATCCAAAAAGTCTGCTGTCTCTCCAGAGGCTCCTCAAAGGTTGACCCACCACTCCTTCCATCCCGGGAGAAGAGCAAACCCAGAGTGATTGGTCCTCTCTCCTCCTGCAGCTTCTACATAACATCACGGTTTCGACTCCTTCTTAGGACAAGCAGGCTCGGCTGACTTTTTTCAGTTCAACACTAAAAAGCATAAAACTTGACAGCTGACTGAAACCAAAAAGGGGACCAAAAATCCCCATCACAGTTCCACAGCTGAAACCCTGTGGATGCCAACAAAGCACCTTCTCTGAACTTCCTCTAGGTCCCACAAAAGAAAAAGCAAAATAACAAAGACTCTCTAACATTCAGAGTGTACTCAGCTCCCCTTAATTTCCAGGGTTCATAAAATTTGTACTAACCAAGAAAAACATTCTTCAAATGTAATGAAAATGGTGAACAGGCAGGTGCACTTTAACAGGAAATGTTTTCTCATCAAACTAAAGAAACAGCATCTTAACCAATCAATTAACTGTATCAAAATGCAATGGGATCTCAAAACACAAGGTTACATTAGAAAACTATGAAAAAAATCACAGCAGAAAAAAACATGCAAACTATGCAAAACAAAGTTAAATTGGACGTGACCCTCTTATTACGGAAACACTTGTTCTCAGGCCACAAGAGAGCCTTACAACACTGTAAACGCAGCTAAATGGTTTACCCTAAAGGCCCACAGCCCATACTCAAACCCTCCTGCTGAATACCGATCCATGCCTTCACCTTGTGGGTACAGCGGCAAGAAAGGAAATGTGTGGCATAACTTCTTTGCTCTGAAAGGAAATGCTGTCTTTCCAGAAAGCAAAATGAAACAGTCAATGTTATGTCCCTCAGCCCCCTGCCACAGGCACAGGTTCTTATCTACGCTCTCTGGTCAAAATTCCTAAAATACTACATTGGTCGTGCACAATGATGTGCCCAAATGCATCATCACAGGATACGAACTGCATGTGCTCAGCCCAAAGACCTGTTAAAGAGCATACACATGCAGTATCTAGAAAGAAAAATTAATGCTGAATAACAAATCATGTTCTGTGGCAACCAGCACCAAACCCCAAGATACTGGTAAACAGGGTGTTAAGGGTTACAGCAGTTTCCTCAAGAAAGGCAGTGGGATATGGCCAGTTGTTTGAGCCCAAACAGAAAACGATGCAGACGTTCATCCTCCAGTAACAGCTGGTACCGCTGGGAGGTCAGCCTGACTCCATTGTTTTTACAGCAATTTGCATTTTATTTTCCATAAAGCTTTTGAATTTCACTCTTTCAATTATTACTCTCAGGCAATTGTTTTAATTATCCGTTATTCCACAAGGAATAACATTTTCCTCTGGCGAGAGAGAGGCTGCATCAGCCCACATTAACGCTGATGAGCCTCTCCACAGGCAAGTGCAGGGCTGCCTTGCCAGCCTTGGCAAGTCGAAGTGGAGCGGCGCTTAGCCAGCACCCACAGCTATTGCTGCAGGCTGGCCTGCTCGCCACTGCTCTGATGGCAATCTGCACAGGATTACCAGGCGTGTATTAAACTTTTAAACGCATACGGCACCCCCTTTGAATTTCAGATTTGCCAAAGCAAATGGTATCACTACAGACCATGGCAGAACACATCCCACCGCAAAGCCAGAACAAGCTGCTTTCCCTAATCCAATGCTATATTAATGCAAAGCTCAGCAATGATGGATGGGCTCATTAGTGCTGCAGTTATCGCCATCTGAACCAGGTGCCAAGACATATGGTTTAACAGATGTTCTAGCAAAAAGCTCTATCCTCCGTACTGTGTGAGTGTCCAGTTAAACTGGACACTGATAAGACACTGAAAACCGTATTGGGCTTTTGGGAGCCACAATTGTTCCCAGCTCAGGAAGCTGTTAAACACAGTCCAATTATGCAAAAAACCCTATTGCTCCGATATCCCAATTAGATCCACAAAACCAATGCTGAACAATACACACACTGCTTTCCAGAGTCTTTATATACCCAAATGTTATTTATTCTCTTTAGTCAGTTCTATTTCTCCACTGTCTTAGTAAGGAAATGAACCTTAAAACCTTGGAAGCTTTCTCCACATAGAAATCTCCAAATCAAAGGGGCAAAGAGCCCCCCCCATCACACCCTACTCCACCTCTGCATCTTCATGTTTAGAATGCCCTGTGTGTACTATTCTTCCAAATATTTAATACTTAAAAAATATCCTTCGCAAGCATAGGATTACTGTACAGAACTGACTTTTGTTTGCAAGGTTATTTATTGACATAACTCCACTGGAATGCATGGCATTTCGGGGGGGGGGGGGGGGGGGAGTAAAAAGGTGGTCTTATATATTCAGCAAATCAAGGTGAACAAAGCAGCAACGTGCATCCAGCATTAATAAATGAAAGAATCCTTATTCATTAAGTGTCTTTGCAAAGAAAGATAATTTACAGGCTTTAGAAAAAAGACAATCAACAGAAGTGGGTAACAACTGATGAAATATGATGTCTACCCATGCTATATTCAGTCTTTTAAGATTACACACACACTTATGTCCACCTCCTACAGGAAAGAATTTTCCAGCAAGAACTGCTAACTCCTGAAGCTTATGAAACAGAGCATACCAAAGCATAACATGCAGAAAAGCTAGGTTATCGCCTTGGGTTTGAAGACTCCAATCATACAACCCAATTACTTCAGTGTGTACAGTGACACCAAACTCCAGCTGTTGGTGTGTGAGACATTACAGTGGAAATTTTAAGAGGAAGAGGGAAATACTAAGAAAAAAAATCCCACATCATAATATTCAGAAAGGGATGGCAGACAAAAAGATCATAGAATCACAGAATGTTTTGGGTTGGAAGACACCTTAAAGAAGACACCTAGTTCCAACTCCTCTACCATGCACAAGGACACTAGACCAGGTTGCTCCAAGCCTCATTCAGCCTGACCTTGAACACCTCCAGGGATGGAGCATCCACAACTTCTCTGGGCAACCTGTTCCAGTGCCTCTCTACCCTCGCAGCAAAAAATTTCTTCCTAACATTTAATCTACATCTACCCTCTTTCAGCTTAAAATCATTACCCCTCGTCCTATCACAGCACTTCCTGATGAAGAGTCCTTCCCCATCTCTCCTGTAAGACCCCTTAGAGCCTCTTCTTCTCCCCAACTCTCTCAGCCTGTCCTCATAGGGGAGGTGTTCCAGCCCTCTGATCATCTTTGTGTCTCTCCTCTGGACTCTCTCCAACAGATCCATGTCTTTCCTGTGCAGAGGACTCCAGAGCTGGACACAGTACTCCAGGTGGGGTCTCACAAGAGCAGAATAGAGGGGGAGAATTACCTCCCTCGACCTGCTGGCCATGCTTCTTTTGATGCAGCATGGGATATAATCGGCTTTCTAGGCTGCAAGCACTCACTGCCAGGTCATGTTCAGTTTCTCAATAGGTAATACACACCAATACTGAATGTATTTTAGAAACAACATCAATCAACAACAACATCACTTGAAACAAAAACTAAGGACTTTGAAACTCTTTCAGAATTTCCTAATTGTAGATCACACAGAAACCTTCACCTCACTACTGCAAAAGATTCAGTTGAAAAGGTACAGAACAAAAAAAATTGAGAGCTGCATTGCTGTCCCATTCCCACACCTACTATTTACGCTGTCACAAAAGGTGCATTTCAGATCATCCTGTTCAACCAGGTAAATCTCTTTGTGCAAATATTTGTTGCGTATTAATGCATCTGCAACTTTAAAGACTGCTGTTATCTTTACCGCTTATCTTTCAGTGACAGAGCTCTGATTGTGCCAGACCTTCCTCCAGTGGGGCTGCAAAATGCAGAGCTGGGAGGGAAGGGGTATGAAAGGGGACAAAAGACCAGATACAATCTAAAAACAAATAAATGAGCAGAATCTACAGCCGTGAGAGACTGAAGTTCAATTCAATGTTAATTCCTGTCTGAAAAAAACATTTATAGAAAACTGAATTGATGAAAGGACTATCATTACGGCAGTAAAGCCACAGAAAACAGTGTATTGAAATGCTGTACCTGGTTTTATCCATTTTTATCTTCTGACACACAAAGTTATGTGCACTTAATTATATATGCACTGAGAAAAGCATAAGCATGGAAATGTGCACGTACATGGATCATCTAGTATATGATCAGGGCTATTTTCCCCACTAACTAAAAAAAAAAATAAGTTTACACAGGACACTACAATGAGACATGCTACCGAGACCAACTTCCACTTCAGTTCTAGTTGCTCTAATCTTTCCCTATTTCCAGCTTCTAACCAAACATCCCCATCTTCATCCACCTGCTGGCATTATTTATATAGGTAATTCAGAGATGGATCAAGCTAAAAAAACAAAACAAAACAAAAACCAACAACAAAAAAACCAAAACCAAACACACAAAACCAACCCAAACAGTCCTTCCTACCCCCACCACCACAAAAATCTAATTTGGGCTAAACCCTTTTTCAGCTAGATCTCTTTCCTGAACTGACTTACTGGCAAGCTGAAAAAGATCCAGCACCAGTGCACAGAGGGATGAGGAGGGCGAAGCCGAGAATGGGGCAGCTCAGACAGAGCCTGGCTGAAGAAGCTGTGGGACTGCACCCAGGGACAGCATGACTCTGAACACAGAGCAGGGCAGCTGCTATTTTTTTTTTCTCCTGCTGCTGAATTTACTTTAGCCACTACCTCTCTGAAACATAGGGCTGGGAAAGCCAGAGAGTATCGGTTGAGTACATAACGAAGTCCATGTCTGCACATGTCTATTACTTCAATACAAGCAAATGAGATCTTAGATCACTTCAGACACAAAAAGCCTTAGTGTCCCAGATTTCATCTCATATCTTTCCTTATCAAGGAATGTGTTTTAACAGCAAACTGTTTGCTGCTTTATCTTCCCCCCCCCCCCCACAAGGAAGTATCTTTTCTCTTTCAATAAGGACATAACCAAAAGCTATTTTCTCTAACACAGTGTACTTGGAAAGTGTCTTCTTCCCCCTCTCACCACTCCCCTTCATTTTTAATGTTTGCACTTTTTTTTTTTCCAATGGCCTTTCTTGTTATGAGAAAAATACACTCCTGGAATGTTTCAGCTCAGGGCTCCCAAAAACAATTACTTAGGCATTTTATTTGATCTGTTGGTACTTCCTTTCTGGGTATTCAGGCTTTATGAATCTCTGATTTGGTCAAAGGTTAAAGCAAACCTTTTTCCAGTCACACCCTGGAGCCTCACAAGGCCCATAAGCATTCACCCTGGGTTTTAAGGAAAAGGAGTAAACTCATTATTAGCTGTGCACAGCAGGGAAAGCTGCTGACTCACACTTATGTGTTGGGCAAGTAGGATGGAGGGGTGGAATGATGAGGGAGAAATTACAAGATGGGTCACATTTAAATTGGTGAAAATTTGGCACTGTGTTAGGGAAAACAAAAAGGGGAGCAGAAGTTCTGGTATATAATTGAAGTAGCAAGATATCTTCAACACTATCAAAGCACTTCATAAGCACAAGCAAGCAGAGTTATAACCTCAAAGGTACCTTGTCTTTCACACTGTGAGAAATTAACACATCTGTGATACACACAACCCCCCCCCACACACACAAAAAAAAAACAAACCACCACACAAAAAAAACCCTCAAACCAACCAAAAACACAACAACAAAACAACCAACCACAAAACCACAAACCAAACCACCCATGAAGTATATGGAAGGACAAAACATATGTTTTCGGTGTTGTTCTGGCTGCTAACCAGGCTTCACATGGGAGTGAAAGAGAGTATAATCTGCCAGAGTTATCTGACCCCAAGGAGTGAGAGATAGGGAAGATTTCCAGATGGCTGTCTCCATTGGACCTTGCTGACCTATGATCAACTGAAGGTGGCGCTTCATGGGTTTGCTTGTATGCTCCTACTGTTATAGTCCTGCCCTTTTGAAACAGCAAAATCCATTTCAACTTAATTTTGTGTGCTTTGTGTGCTCTGTTTGGCAAGTCTCTGAAATCAAACTCCTCTTCCTCAATGAATGCATTATATGGTTGCTCAATTTAAACAAGTTCCTAGTCAAAGACATGGAGAACAAATCATTCCTACTGCTATAATACCTTTTCACTAAATGCAATGCAGCTACTGTAGATCTGTGTTCCTTTTTTAATGTTGTGGCATATTTTTCCAGTAATACGTTTTGCATATCCAATTTTTTCTAATCCTATTCTATCTATTAAAAAAAACCTTTCAAATTTTATCACATGCCTATATGCACCTGTTATTCAAGGTTTCTCTCTATTAAAAGAAAAATCAAAACAGACTGAAGTAACTGATTATAGTACATTTCAAAGTACAATGCTTGCCAAAAAAAATATTTTAAAGTTCTGATTATAGTTCATTTCAAGGTACGTTTCCCAAAAATTATACACTTTACTGATCTGAAAACATACAGAAATACACACTTCTTAAAAAATAAATTTTAAATAGAAACCATTCTGAAGGAGTGTTGGTGCTTAAGGTGCTTCTGTGTCATCTAAAGCATACACATAAAAGTACACATCCAACTAAAGTGACTTTTTTAATCCTTATTAAGTGGCAAAACATAATTTTTTTTAGAAGCAACTGTGAACCTTTGCCATCCTTCTATTTAACTCATGGTCTTAACTGTAAGTAACCCTATCCTCACACCACAAAGCAAAGCAGTTGTTTCTGGGGGATGGTGGTGTTCATTTCTTCTTTTTTCTTGTTTTTAGTGAGAAGGTTTATTTTCTGATTTTGGTCATCTCTTAGATTCTAACATGCATACCATTCATAATCACAGACAGATAAAAGGTAAAGTCCCTCTTATAGAGACAGAGATAAAAGGACGTGCAACAGCCCTTTTATGTTGTCCCATTAAATATGCTGCGGAGTAAAACTGAGACGCACACAGAAGTACAGCCACATACCTCCAGTCTCCTCCTTGAATAAAGAATTATTTGTAATTTATATGATAAAATAATCCTCAAAATTTATGACAGCTGTGTTACATCTGTGTTTTACTAGATCCTAAATGCCAATTATCTGCATTTAATTATAATAAATTTTGATACTGAGTAACTGATTTACAAGGGGAGAACCACCCACGACGCCTCAAAGACCAATCCTCCTCCACCATCCACACGAGTTGTTCTAATTTTTAATCCAAGCTTTTTAACATTAAAAACTGATTACAAGCGTCTCCATTTGGTAGAGATTAAGTTGTATTTAAACTAAATATTTCACATGCAGAAAAAAAAAAAAGACTTAGGCATTTAAATATTTCACCTCCCGAAAGCAGCTTGTCCTCTAACCAAATAGACTTGCATGAGTTGGCCTTACCTGGAGCCATAACTTGTTATTCACTGCATCTCTCCCCGTAGCAATGCATTGAAATGTAGCATTCTGCCCTGCATTGACCTCTACATCCCCCAGCCTCAAGAAATGTGGAGATTTATCTGCAGAGGGGGAAAACAAAAATTACATACAATGCTTATTGCTCAAAAAGGTGCCAGGAACATTGTTGTCTCCCAGAAGATGTACATTATAACAACCTCTGTTTAAAAAACAGAAACAGAAGAGAAAATTAATTTGTTTCACCTCTGTTTGAGAAGAAAGACTACTTTCAGGTCCTTCCCTTCTCCCCTGGTGATTCTACTAACTTTGTTATGCATGAGTCATACATGAGAAGGTGTCCCTGCCCATGGTAGGGGGGTTGGATCGCGATGATCTTTAAGGTCCTTTCCAACCCAAACCATTCTATGATTCTATGAGTTATAATAAAGTCTTTTAAAAATCAAAGCCAAGAGAAGGAGATAAAAAGCCAAAGTGTCAGCAGCACTTCACAAGAATTATCCCAAAGACTTTTAATTGTATGAAACGCATCATACTGAGAAAAACCCAATCAGCAGGATACTGCTCAGGGGAATAGAGAGATAAGATTCAGATTTTTTTGCAATGCAACTCAGAGCTCTGTTGTTTTACTAAAAGAAATTATTTATGCCATTGAATATAGTATTTCAGGAGCTGACAAATCTGTTTCCCACACTGACAAAGCCCCTAGGAAAGCTCAGTGACACAGCCACCTGAAGGATTTATTAGACATAAGAAAGACAACACACACATTTGAAGAATGAGTATGTTACATTACACAGCTCTCACCCATCCTTTTCTCAGGAACTAGTAACAAAAACAGTAAATGAGCTGTTATTTCTTTATGCTTACTAAAAAAACACCCCAACAAAACAGCAAATTGAAACAGGGTTTTTAACTATCAGTAACAAAAAAAAGAGCCTATCGGAATGCTGTATCATGCTAATAATCTGCCATCAGGGCTGTACCCAACTGCATTTTGTTTTTGGCACTTTAAAAAGCCACACCAGAAATAGAGGGGGGAGGGGAAAAAACAAAATAAAACAAAACAGCAAACCAAAAATCCCCACAAAAAACCCAAATAACAAACAGAAGAAAAAAATTAAAGCCAGACAGTGAATCTGAGCAGAGCTTTGTTGAGTACAGATATCAGATAACTGGGCTGGCTGGCTGAAACATAAAGAGGTAACTCACCAAAATACCCTGTAAGCTTGATAGCCCCTGAGAGCTAGGGTCTTCACAGGTTTGGGTTAGAAGAAAAGAAAATATGAGGTTGCCAGTATGCCTTTATTAGCTGGCATCATTTTGCAAATTTGGGGGAGAGGGTTGTTATTCCTTGATCATTTCAGAACGTAATTAAATTATCAGCCATGAGATGCATTACAATAAAATCACATTTTAGAAAGTAGATGTCATGGGGAAGATAAGAAGAGTTGAACAGAACCAAATTACCAAAAGAATGTGATAACAAGTGACAGAAATGCACAGTAATAACTTCTTCCTCACATCTTTTTATTTGTAGAATATTCTCATTATTGAAACTTGTGTTTGCATGCATGTAATTTTTTCCTAGGATTAGCAGGGAAAGGCAAACACAAGTGCCTGAAGTCTGTTCACAAAAACAACACAACAAAAACCAATCCTTCAGTGGTTCAATAGCCACAAGCTTTTTTCTTTAAACTTTTACAGCCGCTTAAAAAAACAGAGGGGGGGGGGGGAGGGGGAAAGAAAAAGAACAAGGGATGAAATCTGATAAACCTCCCACATGCATCTGCCAATTCAGTTTTCTTAACTCAGTGAGTACATACATTAACATTAAAACCCATTTTGATTATGCACACCAACTATGTTATAACTAAAAAGACACTGAAGAATTTCTGGTTTTGTATTCCTGTATACCTTACTTCTGGCAGACAAAGATTTTACCCAGGTAAATCACTATTGCAACACTACCTTTTCCCCTGAAAGTTGCAACAAAAATACTATTGAAAGAACAAAGAATATAGGTGATCAAGTGATGAAAACTCAGTAGTCTGCAGCAATATCACATATGTCCTGAAAAGACAGAGAAAAATGCAGCTCTTAATCATTACTTACCACAAGGGTAACTCAGAACCTGGATGTCATCAATGGCAATGTAGCCACTTCTCCCATCTGAGACTTCAGCTTCAAATATTACCTGTCAAAATGAAAGAAAAAATGTTTGCAACACTCATTTCTACAAAATTCCCACAGCGGCAAGTGTGTATATGTAAGACACATTGCCTTTTTCATTTAGTTGAAGTTTCTACAAGGTTTGGCGACTGAATGGAATATTTATTACTCAATGTATTGCAGTTCCATACCACTCATATACATTACTTGCTTTGGATTTGATGCTTATGCCATACTAGAAAAGCATTTTTACTACCCCAATTAGCTACATACTGCTTTCACTCTGCTAAATGTATAAACATGCTTCAGTTCTAAAAAATGCCATTACTTTCAGACAGGTTCGACATCACTGTGCACAACTGATCAATCAATTTTAACAAAACTTATATTCTTGTCAGGGGTCACGGTATAGTCCAGTCTCTCCTGTAACCTTCTGCAGCGCAATTGCACAGCAAAACATGCAGCAGCACAGAAATAGTGCAGCACTCCCCAGTGGCAATGAAAAGAACAGCTGTAGCATGAGATTTATGTACTAATCGTTATCTTCATTCATTCTTGCAAGGCAAGGCGGAAATTGCTGTGCATGAAGGAAAAGAGGAGATTGTCTTCACATCCAACTTCTTGTTCCACCTGGTATGGGCAGTAACAACAAAGAATTGCTTTTGGACTGCTCCAGAGCACAGAGCTGTCTTCTGCTACAGATGTAGAAAACCAATGCCAACCAACCATCAACTGACCAGAACAAATTTATTGTGCAAATACATGCTTCCTTGTATGGACAACAAAAATTAAAAAAAAAAAAAAGTAGAAAAGTAGAACATGGTGAAAGT
The DNA here is from genome assembly GCA_011057875.1 of Pterocles orientalis. Lineage (NCBI taxonomy): Eukaryota > Metazoa > Chordata > Aves > Pterocliformes > Pteroclidae > Pterocles > Pterocles orientalis. The sequence goes on along the minus strand of WKFP01014843.1, from coordinate 165,092 downwards.
AAAAGGAAATTATTTAGAAGGGAAAAAAAAAAAAGGATGAAGTACAAATGTCTAAACTAAAAGGAAGATATGAAAGAAGGAAACACACCAGTAAGGTCTGAGTCAAGTGATACGATATAAACTTGCAGTCATGATTGCCCAAAATAAGTATCTGTTGGGGTCTTCTCTGCAAGACAGGCTTAGAACAGGTCAGTTGCTCTATACATAATCTTTTCAAGTAGTTTACATCTCTCCTTCTTGGGGACAATGCAAAGGAACGGCAAAGGCAATGGATTAACAACCCAACGTACCCTGCAGGTGAGGGGGAGAATGCTACCCCATCAAGCACCTTTCTCAGGTCTTCTCACTGGCAGATCTGCAAGGTACCTTGCTAGGAAGTAATGACCACTGCACTCTCTTCAGTCTCAAGAGAGTCCTCCCAATTACTTTGGAGCTCCTTTCGGACCTCTTGTTCACAAAAACTACTCTCTTTGGCAAGATACCCAGCATTTACATAACTTGGCTCTGAACACTCCATCAAGAACACTTGTGTGTGCTTATGCTACACCTGCTTCACCTCTTCACCCTCACATCCCACCCAGGCATGAAGTGTAATTTATCTTCCCACCAAAGGAGGCAGAGACCCCAGGTCACCTGTTTATACTCGGAACTAATTCCACAGTTCATGATGTAGTTGACAGTGTCCCCCAACTCCTGTTTTTACTGCAGAAATAAGCCTGTGGGGCATGTATACTTTTCACAGCATCAGGTTATCATACCTCTTCCAACTTCTCTGGAAGTTCTTGAGGTTCTGGTTGCACTTCTTTCCACTTTTTTTATTATTCTAATTTTATTTGCACCCCAATGCAATTAAGTTGCAGAAAACATTTCATTCTCTGCCTCCTCTTCCTCCTGCCTTGGCCAACAACACCTTGATAGAAAGGAATTTAGTGTCTGGGGGTCCTACTTTCACTCCTGTGTCCAATTACCTCTCTGCCCAGAGCACTATTTGACAGCGTCCACCAGCTCCTTGGGCAACTTCAGAGAGCTGGCACTTGTCACCAGTAAGGAACATCAACATGAATATCTTCAATTCTTTAGTAATTTGGATTAATTCTCTTTAAAAAAAAATACAGTTGTAGAAGAACAACTCAGTAAGAAATAAATGCTATATTTAAAGCCCTTCTAACAGACCAATTTCTTTACAACACAATGCAGTTCTACCACATAAATAAAGTCTGAAAATACTTTGTTTCTCAAAGGCCAGTTAAAACCTTTGACCATCAGTGTTAAGAAAGAACTGGACTAAATTTACACCTTGCTCGGAACTGAGTTGTTATCAATTCATTTGGAAGTTACTTAGATCCAGTTCGCAGGGAAGCTTGGCCTCATATAAGTATGCCCTTTGCCTGTATGTTGATACCTTCCTACACTGGGGGCAGAGAGGAGAAAGTTACCTTTCTTGAGCTGGGAATTAATTTACTTCATTTTTTTTTTCTGCCTCTTCCAGATTAATTTAATTAATCCCCACCCTCCAAGAGTAGGAAGTTACCAAAAGAAAAGTTCACAGAAAAGAGTAAAATTAAGACATGGAGATCCATGAGAAGAAAAAAAACCCAACAAAGCAAAACAAAAAACATGGAGAAATACAGAAAAGCAAGAAGCCTACAAAAATGTTGTTTATGAGATAAGTAAAGGAAAAATAAAGTGATTAAAATGATTAGAGAGCTGAGATTTCACATGTAGAGTGCTAAATTTTTATTTACATTCATAATTGGTATAAATACAGCTATGAAACATTCATAACTACAGATACCAGATAGCAAAAAGTGGAGCTCAGCTAAAAAATTCTCATCAGGCTTTAATTTGATCACACCTGTTCACATTTAAAATGGGAAATGGAAAAAGGGAATTGTGGTGAATATAGGTGAAAACTGCAGTTTTAAAATGCTGACAAGTCAGACCAGAAACTGAGGTAGTTCTTTCCCTAACATACACACACACTACTTGAGAAAAAGCAGACTGCTGAGCTGTTCCTTTCACCAGAGAAGGTTTATAATAAGACACCAGTGATTTGGGAGTGAATCCTGCAGTCAGTCTGAACCACTGTTCAGTTCACTGTTCAAGGAAGAATAGCTTAAACACTTTCATTGTAGCTGAAAAATAATTCAGATCATCACTCTAGCCAGAAAGCATTAGTTGTCTGTGCCACTACAAATGTCCTTCCACTTATTACAATTTAATTGCATGCTCATCTAGTGCACTTCTGAGAGACGCTCACTTCTCTTAATGAAGAGGAGAGACTGGTTTGGGAGATGAAGTAGGCTTGCACAGAGCAGGGCTGTGGAGACAGCTATTGGGTCTCATTTATACCAGTCACTGCAATGAATGAGAATGGGAAATGCTGAATAGCGCAGATAATTCAAATGCTACTCAAGGGAATTAGATTTAACCCCTGAATTTTCTCCACAGATCCAAGGTGATACTTGAATAGTTAGTTACTTCACCAAATAAAATGGCATGTCCTTGTTTATCAAGTCCCTGCATTCAGATGCAAATGAAGATACAGTGTCAGAACTCCCTGAACTGGACATGCTCCTATCTATTTAGCCATCCCTAATGCATCTCTTGTCCATAATATTGGTCCATTTTCTCCCTCAAACTATGCAACCTCTTAGTGAATGCAGTATCATTAGATAAAATCCATGGGTTTACTCCTGACAGCATCAACAGCCATTTCCATGTCTGTTTTGTACCTGGCTTCCTTTAATCAGTGACAAATTGATCCCAACCATCTTGCTACATTATTCACAAATTTGTAGACCTCTGTTCTATGTCCCCAAATAATTTTGTCTCAAATTTGAAGAGTAACAGATTATTCACTCAATCTCGTATAGAAACCATTCCCTTTTCTTTGACTATCCTTCTCACCCTTCTCTAAAGCTCCTTCTAACTGCGCTATATTCTTTGAAGATAACGCAAGCAGAGCTGGCATACAGTAATCAAGTGGTGGGTGAGTCATAATTTATACAACAGCATAATATCATTATCTAATTTATACTGAACTTCCTCAACCATTCTTAACACTTCATTTGCTTTTTTCAACCATCACTGTGCTCTAAACTGACATTTTTATGAACCTCATGATCTTGCTGCAGAGTGTCAATGGCAAGCTACAAGTCCATTGTTTTGTGTGTGAAATTAAGATTTTATTTCTCTTTATCTACACTAAAAGCACCTGCCATTTTATTGCCCAGTCACTCACATCTGCTGTTACTGTGATGGTCCTTCTACAGGTCCTCACAATCACATACCCAAAGTAGCTTTCACCTGCAAACTTTTAGCTTCTCAATGTTCCCTGGCCTCACCTTGGTCCGTTATGAACATGTTAAAAGGCACAAATCTCTATAGGATGCCCTTAATGACTTCTTCTGGGCATATTGACAATTTATTCCTTCCTCCTCTTTTTCCTCTTAAACAATTATCAAGCTATGGAAGTGTCTTTCCTCTCATAGAATGGCAGCTTAGCTTCACTACATGCTGTTGTAGAGGGATCATATCAAAAACCTCTCAGAAACCTAACTAGCCTGTATCAATCAGATCACCCTTATCTATATGCTTGCTCACCCCTTTAAAGGGCTCCAAGATTGAAAATCAAGTACATGACATGCAACATACAGCAAAAATGGAAAAAAAAAATAGTTGTTTTGCACTGCAAAACAGCACACACTTCGTTTTCACATCCAAGCTCTAAAATACAGATAATGACACTCTTCACCTAATGTTATTCCAGAAATAAATGCTTATGAACAACTTAAATGCTCAACAGCATGTGAATGCAATAGAAAAAGTAGTAATTATAACAGCAAAGACCCCCAAAGGGATTTAGCTGCTGAAGCTTCATGCTTAAATACTCAAACTTCACATTCCTACACAGCCCTAACATTGCATCCTATAACCACCACAAAGACTAAGCCTGTACTTGCAGGCATACACCAAATACACACCTTAAGGACTGGCCTGACCGAATTTTTAATGCTTGTCAGGATCAAAAAATCTAGATATCCTCATTATTGCTCATCAGTGCTCATTGGAGGCACTGATCAAAATAAGCATTCCTAGATCATACCTAGTCAATTAAGCACAAAAGGTAGTTTGGAAGAGGGAGAGCAATTCTGTAGCCCAAAGCCTACCCTTAGAACATAATTATCCCTAGGTTTTGTAAAACCTGTTTTCCTGTAAACCATACACCACTGTCATCAAGCAGGGTATTCCAATGCAGTTTGAGACCCTCCTTGTCCTTCCTCAGCTTTACTAGTTCTGACTACTTGTGATACTGAAGAATGTGAGAATCTCCCACAGTTTTGACAGCACTCCTGTCAGACCATCATATAAACGAAGCAAACATCCATAAATCAATTAGATAAAATTGAGTATTAAAAGGCTTCGCTACAACAGAAACACAGTGCTTCTTTGACTAATTTTTCCTGATAGGCTCTAATACATATTATTAACGAGAGCTGAGAAAAGAATTAGAGATGGAAACAGGGTAGAGAAAAAAAAAGTAGTTAGATCTTGTAATTTCCACCAAGCATTCAACTTGCACCACATTTTTCTTCAGCTTACTAGCTTAATTATCTGAAATCAAACTTATAAATAGAGAACTCTATGCTTGGTGGAAAAGTGCATTAGAGACCCGTAAGTAAACAGAAGGTACCATGCACATGATAGATTGCAGTACAAAGAAAAAAAACCACACACCATCAACAAAAAAAAACAAACCCAACTGCTGATCCTCAGCTAGAATTACCGAAAACTTTATGCTCTTTCCTCCCTGTTCCAGGATGCACAATCCTGATGGTGTGCATTTTAATCTATTTTTGGCACCTCTCACACCATTTCTATTCAGCTTGTGAATAAAACAAATTAAGAGTAAATTACTTAAAACCAAAAGAAGCAGTAGAGTTATATTGATTAACCTCATCAGATATGAGTTATATTAACCTCACCAAATATAAAGCCTTAAAGTCTTTCCTAAGAATATAATTATAATAATATAATATAATTTTAAATAATTTATTTTTTCTACTTCATACACATCTCCTTCACTGATTCATTTCAATCTTCGTAAAAGCACAGTAGGGTTACTCCAGATATACTTGAACCTACTACTTACTGTAGAATTGGTTAAAATTAAACAATGCATAGGAGCAAGTTTGTTTTGTAGTAAAATAACTTTCTGCAGATGAAAAGCCATGAACAGTAAGACCAGTTATACATAAAACACTAACAAATCCTATTCACTGACAAGCTTCTAATTCTATCCAATGTTTTTGCAGTGTTAAAGGCATTTTAAAACACTAAAGCAAAGGTTTTAATTACCAAGAAACTAAAAATAAATATAAACATGAAAACAGTATCACCTTATAAAAGAAATAATGAAAGCCTGCTGAAAACAAGAAGGGACAGCTAAACAACTTTCTACTTGACATATACAAATTTTGTTGACATAATAAAAAGCATTTCCCTCATGAAAGCTATAGATAATTTTGCTGAACTAATTTAGAAATCATTAAAACATAGTTACTTCAATTTGAATGCTTAAGGAATGCTGTGAGGCAGCCTTTGCTGCTGACAGGGCCCAGGAGAATTTCCAGCACAACAAATCAAACACTTGGATGAAAACTTCGGGATCTCAATCCTGTCAAGTCAGCTAACACCCTATTCCTCCTTCTTCCTTAAGCAGGCACCTCCTGAGATGGAAAATCAAAGCAGTTAAGGCTATCTTCTCATTAGCATCCTTACCAGGAGAGCTGGTCAGCAAACACTCACAGATTCTTCAACCATCTCAGTCACCCAAAGGGACATACATGCTTCCTCTCATCCCCAAGTTTGCATTTAAGATCCATTCAACACTGTGATGTCTATACTGCCAAGACTCATCTCAGGTCAGGTGAGGAAGCACCCAGAAAACATGCCTACCAAAGATCCCAAAGGGTAATCCTTCAGAGAATGTATTAGTTGTAAATAAACTAGCTCCTTTACTCAATCCCAGCAAAAACCAAAACAAAACACCACACCCCAAACGAAAACCAAACCCTGAACTGAAAATTGATTCTTTAGATATAAGCAATAACTGTAGGTGAGCTTTAGGTTAGCTACACAATTTAAACATGAGAGTTAGTAACAGTATTTTACCTCAACAAACAATATACATGCTGCAGGAAAACACATAACTAAAATGAAGCAGAATAAACCTTAGAAAGGGCCCGTATGACACCGTTCTCCGATGCCGGGGAAGACAGAGAACTAGACCTCCTGACCCTGGAGACCTCTGTGTTAGAGAGTAAGGAACACCAGGAAAAACCACCTCACATCCTTACACTTATCTGTGCTTATTTCTCTTAAGTTGCTTACGACAAATGTTTCTAGGTTCATGCCTAGAAAATGCCTGGATGAAGCACCACACACATTAGAGTTAAAGCTACTTTCACTTTGGAGTAGTTAGTAGTAGTTTATCATCTGGGAATATTTACAGTCTTGGAAACATCCACCTTGCTCTTGACTGACTGAGGAAGTTGAAGAAAAAACATGCTTACACAGTCTGTAAACACAAAATCTTCAATAAACCAAAATATTTGTTTAAGGGTGAAAGTTCATAATGATTGAGATTTAAAATTAATAATACCGCATGCAAAGGAATGACTTTTAACCATGGGAAACAAAAACCTTGATAGCATTGTAAATCACAACATTTAAAGGCTAAACTGAGACGGTAGCAGTAAGAGACACAAGCTAAGAATCAATATGAAGTACTTAATACTGTGTTTGTTTTTGTGACAGACCAAAACTTTACTTTCTAGTAGGACAGACACAGACAGCCCTTTTCAACACGGGTAGCTACTAGACAATGCAGCAGGAGAAGTCTGGGCATGATGCCACTGTACTTTTCTAAAGCTAGAGCAGAGGTCAGTCCTTTTTACCTTTCAGTGAACCTTGGGAATTCCCTACCATTTGAGGATTTTTTTTTTAAAATATGCTCCATCTCAAACCATATATATCCCCAGACAAATTATTGATACATTTGAACACATTCAGTAATCATAACCATTATCCCTTGAAGTAATAGCTGCATGAATATTACATAGATAAATAAAATTCTCAATTTCCCAGCCATGGAATCTTGTCCACGTTCAATTTAAAACAAAAACGACAGCTTCATAGAATTAGTCTACGAAGAAATGCAAAACACAAGTCAGATAGGTTGAAACCAGCAGACAAAATTCACAGGTTCACATTGCATCCTACATATTGTTTTCCAGAACAACTTTTCCAGTCCGTAGCAATGAAAAATATCTGAAATTGTTTCTTTTCAGAACAGCAGCCAAAATATTTTGAAACACCTAGGCACAGAGTCAAATCCATATCCATGCATCTGCTTGCTTCACTAGAAAGATGCTGTTCAAAACCACTTTTTAATTCTACCAATCACCACTCAAGGTCATGACAGGTACCTTGCTTCTTTTCCTCTCCATCTTCGTTTTTGCTCCTCTGTAATGGAACTCACATGAACTATAACTGAATGTATCACCTCTGCCACTTCCTCCAAAAGTGATGACTCAGCCTGCTTGAAGAACAGCAGAATTCAGTGGCCAAAGACATCGAGTTGTCCTAAATTATGACAGTTGCTAGTGTCAGAAGGGAAGCAAACACCAAAAAAGGCAAAACTGTGCAGTATCTCCTCTGTGTCACCATGAACAGAGTGCAGAATAATGCCAACACGTTTTAATTCAGGAAAGTTAGGACACAACTTGTTCTAATACAAGTGGAAGGCAGTTTAATAGATACAGTTTAACAGAGATTTAACAAATACAGATCAAATACTGCCAAGAGGAAAAAAAATCTAATAAAAAAGAAAAAGCAACTCACTCAAAGCAATGGACAGGTTATGTCAAACAGTACTGTGGTGATATTCACTGCATCAG
>WKFP01014843.1:137666-150739 GCA_011057875.1 Pterocles orientalis | reverse complement strand
GGGGGGGGGGGGGGGGGGGTTAGTGATAGGACAAGGGATAATGGGTATAAGCTAAAAGAGGGTAGATTTAGACTAGACATTAGGAAGAAATTTTTCACTGCGAGGGTGGTGAGGCACTGGAACAGGTTGACCAGGGAGGTTGTGGATGCCCCATCCCTGGAGGTGTTCAAGGCCAGGCTGGATGAGGCTTTGAGCAACCTGGTCTAGTGGGAGGTGTCCCTGCCCATGGCAGGGGGGTTGGAACTCGATGATCTTTAAGGTCAAACCATTCTATGATTCTATAAATTCACATTTGTGAATGAAAAAGTAAAAGAATAAGGTGGTTCTCAAGAGCATGATGCACTGAAAACATGGAAGCTGAAGAAGAAAAAGCTTAAACTAATTTGTGGTTCTGTCTCCATAAACTAATATCTCCATAGATACACAATAGCATCCACAGCTTTTTTCTCTATAAACTTGAGACATTTGTGTAAAGTAAAAAAAACAAAACAAAACCAAAAACAAACAGGAAAACAGAATCACTAACTGAATCTTTCACAGTATATTAACTGACTGTGATGGGTTTGCCCTTGGCTGGGTGCCAAACCCCACAGCCACCCACTCACTCAAAACTCCCCCCCCTCCCCCCGACGATAGGGGACAGAATGAGAATTAAAGGGGTAAAGGTAAAAAGGGACTCATGGGTTGAGATAAGAACAATTTAATAACTAAACTACAATCATTGAAAAGAATACTATATATAAATATATGAATGAATGATACACAGCGATACTATCCCCCCACGCAATGACCAAGACTCAGCCTATTCCCAGCTAATGATCTCAGAGCAGGGAGAGTCCTGAAACCGCACTCATGGAACAGAGATAACAGTCCAAGAGTCCCAGACCGAGAGCTGTCCCAGGGGAGGAAAGGAAAGAAGGCCCTGGGAGAAGGACCACCTGGAGCGAAGCGAGATGACCCAGAGCAAAAGAGATCCGGAACCAAAAGGGCCAAGCTTCCGGAGGATCCTCACCAATATACTAGGCATGACATGTATGTTATGGAATAGATTATTGGCCACTTTGAGTCTCAATCCTGAACCTAAAATCAAATTGTGGGCTAGTAACTGGGGCTGTGCTCCCTCCCAGCTTTTCCTGTTTGCAGACAGCCAGAGAAGATGAAAGACCTTGGCAGCCCCATAGACATCACTTTTTATCAGCTTTCTTCTGAGCACAAATCCAAAACACAGCCTCTTGCTAACTATTATGAAGAAAGTTCACTCTATCTCAGCTTAACCCAGGACACTGGCATCCTCATACATGCCATGTCTAGGGTGTACACTTGGGACCAAGTTTGGCAATTTTGCCTTCAGTGAGACTACTTAGTGAGACCACAAAGAGAAAGACCTTGAAAAAGCCTCTGGTTATACCAGATATGCCAGATCTGCAGATACTCAGATTATATTTCCACAAGTCTCTCTGAAAATTATCTTCATACTTGTAAAAAAGTTACATCAGTAACGTTGAAACCATTTAAACTGTCACTATTACGTGGTTATGTGTAATATCACATGCCCTGTATAATGAAACCAGATAAGTCAGTTTAATTTCCTAGTTAAAGCAGAAACTTGCATTTGAGATTGTGACAACGAAATAGTTCTTTTTTGAAGTACTTTTACATCTGAAAGGGGTAGTAAAGATGATGAAGCACAAAAAATAATGACTGTGCAATCTGTCTGTGAAGTTGATAAGATAAACATCAGTCAGGAATGGTACAGATCTCATTTACTCCACTACTAGCTAAGGCCAATATATTATATTAACTCAGAAGGGATTTTCCAGATATATTTTTCTGGGACATTTTTAGAGCTTTCAGGCACAATATCATTAATAATAAAAGAATTAAATACAGATTCTCTGTAGTTTCTTACATTTATTTGGAGCAGAAAGATACAGCTATTCACCTTATATTCTCAGTTTGCAGGGAGAAGTATGAAAGAGATGGATGCTATTAAGGAGCTGAACAAATGAAACTGGACCAGAGTGGAAAAGACAAGTTACCGACAAGTCAAGTTAGGCACATCACAGGAAGACAAAAATCAACAAGACAGACACTCGGGGGCAAAGAACTTCCTCTGTCCCCCTTAAAACCCTTACCTTGAATATACTTACTAACATCTTATTAGTCCTTTTCCCCTTTACCTTCCCTCAACTGATCAGTCTTAAAAGACATCTGCTGCATTGACGAGCCTTTGAGCAAACAAACTAAAACAAGAAGTTAAAAAAAAGGAACAACGAATCCTAAATTCAAGAAAAAAGGATCTCTCCATTCTGAAACAAATGCATTTTCATTTTTTAAGTGTTGAAGATTAACACTGAGCAGGCATTCTTTGTTTCTTCTATAGGTGTACCTCATAAGCTATTTCAGCAATTTTGGCTACCAAAATGAGTAATGCTTATGGTCTCTGGGACTGTGCATAAATTTATCATTTTTCTCCACAGAAAGAAGGCAGCAAAAATATTCACTGCCAGAGTGAATATTGCCTCTTGAAAGACAGAAATAACCAAGAACCATTCACACTCACATCTTTTGAACTTTTTCAGGATAAAGTGACAACTTTTTTTTAAGCTGTTCAGGAAAATAGCTATGAAGCTCTTAAGCAATTACTATTCTTGAATCAACTTCAGTTTTATAACTAGCAGAACAAACTTTCTACCATAGTTTCTTTTAATTTAAGACACGCATTTTTAATGTTCCTATAAAATTACTTTCTAACAGATGGATTATTAAATGGCAGAAAAAATTGCATACATGAATGCTAACCTTTCACCTCATAAAATTACAATTTTTATCTACAATATACAGATAAGAGAGAAGGATGTCCTTACTAGTAACCTTCTGAAGATAAACTTCAATCCCAAAACAAACACATTTCACAATCATTGCTCTCAAGGTTCATTGTTCGTTATTGTAAGCCACTGTAAATTATTAAAGAATGTAGCACTGGCAATTACAGGAAAGTCAAAACCTATTTTTAAGCTGCTCTTCTTTCCAACAGGGGAGCAGAGGCACTGTCCCACCAGTGGATCCAGTTATATTTGTGTCACAGCATGCTGCATTATGTTTAACCTGGCGCTTTTCACCTACATGGTATTTTATAAAAGATGACAAAGGTGATTCTTAAATGGGAGTAGATTAGTGATTGTCACTGAAATGCTGATTCCCTTCTCACCAGATACAGGCTTCTGCAGTCACAGGCAATTATCATCCCATTCAGTTCACAAAGGCTTGCAGATCATCCGTTACACTCACCACAGGCCACAAGAAATTCCTAATATTAAAACACAACTTTAACAACCACAGAGAAATTCCAGGCAAAAGCCAAGAGTACATTGTTCCACCACAATAGATACTGAAAGCTGCACCAGTGTCTCTGCAACAAATTCTCTATCATTTCCTACTGAAAATTCCATGTAAATTTAAATTAGCAAAGATCACCACAGAATACACATTTACTTTAGGATCACACTTAAATACACATGCAAATTTTTTTTTTCACAAATGTAAAGAAAAGCTACAAAAATTACCCCAAATTCATCTCTACTTGAAAAACTACAGGCTTTCATCTGCTTTCAGTATTTCTTCTGAATACCGTCTCACAAAGCTTCTAAATAAGGTCACAAGCCTAAACTCTAAATCAAAGTACAACAAGATAAATATATATCGCATCTGCACATTAGAAGAGAACAAAGCATCTGATTATGGCATAATAAAACATTTCTACATTTAGCAATTTTTATATAGATGTACACATGCATGTGCTTACATGTGCCTACACATACATTGAATTTGGACAAGGTATTGCTCACACACAATGAACAGGGTGTTGTGTCCTAGCAAACATTAACTATGTATTTATCCAAAGAATGCTGATAAGCTGTCAGACTGCTGGATGCCATTTTTAGGTGGCAACATTTTCAGATATTCTCTTACATATTCAGCAACATGGCATTTGGAGCAAGTAATCTGGATTGCATAAAAGCCTTTTGTGAAGCAGTGTCAAAAACAAGCTTTTTCTAAGTGCTCAGCAGATCCACATGGACATATCAGATTCCTCTCTCCTTTCCTTATGTTACAGCAGACCAAGTTCTTTTCCACCTAACTCTAGACTCTCCTCCCCACACTTCCTAGCAGCTTCAGATTAATGCCTATGGATAGCATGTTTTTATACCTGTACCTGACGTACAACACTGAGTGAGCTCTTCCACTCCATGAAAGAAACATTCATTTAACTCAAAGCTACATTGCACAATATTCTACCAAAATAAACATGGAGATCTTAAAATAACTTTCAATGCATGCTTCATATTAATGCAACCTTTAATAGCTCCTCAATAATTTTTTTTCAATGTCAGACTTCCCAACAGCCTTCCTAGGAAATAAAAGTAAGAGAAAAAAAAAACTAATGTGCAACTTTCTGTTTATTTAAATTTCGTATCCTCTCATTTTTTCCTTTCCTTATCACAACATTCCCTTCTATCAGACATTTCTTGACAGTTGTGTGTTATCCAAACCCTCTCCTCTCATCTGCCTTTACTTGCTGCCTCACCCATCTTGTCCTCCTCACTTTCCCAAGAGAGTACATTCAGTTTGCCCATCTGAAGATAAGGCTCCCTCCAACTACAACTCCACCTTCCTTAATTCTCTCTCTCTTTTCAATTAAGTTGTCTCCAAATTCATAATTTCACTACTTCATTTCCTTGGTTCATCTTTCAGCAAAACTACCATAACCAAAATCTATCCCCCAAAGCTAGGATTCATTTCCATCCTCATCTGACAAGTTTGTCGTACTGTCCTGTCTTCAAAAATTGAGTGCACTTAGCTTCTGTAGTACTATCTTCTTTTAAGTCTTCTATTGGGATGACACCTAATATTTCTCCTGTTCTTCTCATACTGGGACTTCACAAGAGCTCTACTAGGCCTTTGTCAGTCTCACTCTTTCCTTCTCCTCTTTTGTTTTTTTCATTCCCTTCCTCCCCTTGACAGCAGACACCTATTATTTTGCCTCAATCAAGAGAAAACAATGCAGTCTAGAAGTTATTTTTCCATTTGGATATTAACTTACGTAACAGCATAAGCTCCTGAAGTATTTAAGTGAGAACAAATTTTTTGCCTCTAAGCATAAGCTGTGAGATGGAGCACAGCACTAGCAGAGCTGGAGTTGGGGCACCTTCCATGAGACACATACAACGTGGACAGCTGCAGCACAGTTTGCTTTTTCCAACATCCCTTCCATTTCCTGCCTCTGATGGACCACTCTGATATGGCCATGAATCCCAGAAATAAGTGCAGTAAGCATTACTTTGTCAGCACATCCTGACTGAAAAGCCATTTGCTACCTTCTCTGATGAAAAAGTAGCAAACTAGTCTAAGTGCAGAGCTCCAACAGAACAATGTGCTCCATCAGTTGGACCACACTGCTGAAAACAGCCAAGGAAATAAGCACAGCAACTGTTACAGTACTGACACCCTCACACACTGAAATAGTTACAAACTGAAACATATTTCTGCTACTTTGGAAATAGAAAACTAAAATGGTGGGGAAACTTCTGGTGCAGTAAGGAAGCCTTTTCCATCTCAGGAAGCCAACTGAAAGGCTAGTGCATAAACAAAGCAAATGGGACAATGAGACTGGAAACACAAGCATTGAGGTATGAAAAGGCAACAAAGACACGAAAGATCCAGTTAGCACTAATCCCAAAATCCAACTGATTAATCTTTCACATCTGGTGTGATGGGCACCACATCTGGTGATGCCCATTACTGTCATAAAAACAGATGTCACCAAATAGGGAGGAAAAAATACATGCACAATGCTCCCTGATCACACTACAGGTAGTCCAGAGTTTTACTCCACTTCCAAAACATCCATTAATGCCAGTCAATTTATTTATATATTCTTATTTATTTAATGCCAGAAAATAGCCACAGATTTTACCAATTACACACATTGTTCATGTTCTTCAGATTCTTTTCAATAATCTTGTCTCTCATCAGTTTGGAAATCAGAGTGCTGTATTTCCTTTTGCTACCGCTTCTCTAAAATCTTCTTGTCCAAGTCATTCTGCACATTTCCGTTTCACCCACAAATGTAAATTGAACTCACCCCACACACATATACATACTTTACACTGTATGTAAGAAAGGCAAATTCTATTCTCACTTGATATGAAGAGACTGAAAGGATAAAACTTAACATATTTGCTTCCAAGTACTTCAGCCATCCGTTTCAGACTCTCTCTCCTTGCAGCTGCAGAACAGATATTCCAACCCAAACCTCAGCCTGAAGTTTTAAGGCTTTTCAGTTACATCCCCCAGCTCTTTGGATTCTAGAGCTTCTAAACAGATCTTATCTCCCAAGATGTTTATACAGCACTAACAATTATAGCCTCTCAGTGGAGTGTGTCAGCCCCGTTCTGTCCTGTCGCTAACCAGGGCTTGAGCTGTGCCAATTGAAGAAGGCTGATAAAGTCTCCATTATCGAAAACCAGATACCAGAACACACATGCTTGCACCCAAAACAGGCTGTCTCCTGCACTCCACTTTTTCCTTAACTGTCCTGACCCGAAACGCTAACCAACAGATTTTGTATTCAATCACTCAGTCGGGTAAGTTATATTTTGGCTAAGGATACGTAACAAGTAATATTAAGAGTAACCAAATACTTATGAAATATTAAACAAAAAGTACTTGGGAGATTTAAGAAAACTGGTGTGATTAGATCGTCCACCTCATAGTGGTAAAATGCTCCAGAGAGGTTCAGTCAGTCATGTGCCAGCTAAAGCAGCAAGACTGTATTACCTCTGAAAAGCAATCTGGAACTGTAAACCTGAACGGTAGATTGAGTTCGTTGCCCAGGTTTAACTTTAGACCTCAACACCTGACATTTGAGCACAGAAGCTTTATCCACATTTAATTCTTTTAAAACAAACACCACACAAAACCTATCCTTTTTAATTTATTTCATAACATTTGCTAAAATTACTTTTGTGCACCTTGCTTAGAGACCCATAAATATGATTCAATAACTTTTACAGCCAGCTCCTTTATAGGCGGTAAAGAGAAAATGTTTCACTAAGAATAACACCCTAAAATGTTACAAAATATTCAAAGATTACCAGCATTTGCTGATAGCTATAACCCAGTGATATACCAGAGTATAGTTTCTCCTCTATAATTTGAACAGGAAATAATCAGTGTACCTTGGCAAAGCTGACTTTCATTTCGATCACAGCAAACAGTGATAGGACAGGGCTATTCAAAGCATTTCCATTCCCCTCCCTTGCAGTGATTACTGTTTAATAACGGCAAACACAACATAGTGAGTAATAGTTATTCTGTCCTTTGGCACATCCAGCTATTCTTGGCTTAAGTTTAGTCAATCCTGTGCACAAAAACAAAGTCACACATCATGATCCTGACAAAAGGAAGTGATGAATAAGGACAATACAAACTAAAAGAAGAAAAAAACTGTGTGATCCATCTCTGTGCTCTAAACAGGTCTTTGGATGTGAAAAAATTCAAGGTATTTGTAGAACAATAAATTCAATGGATGTCAGAATATCTAGGCAACTCAGGTGCCATTCATCTTGTGCCTGAAAGGTAGGTAGAACAATTTCTTCCTAACAGTCATGATTTCTTTTCCTCCTTCCTCTTTATCTTTTACTACCTTACTGTAAGTTGTT
This sequence comes from Pterocles orientalis, assembly GCA_011057875.1. NCBI lineage: Eukaryota > Metazoa > Chordata > Aves > Pterocliformes > Pteroclidae > Pterocles > Pterocles orientalis. The sequence goes on along the minus strand of WKFP01014843.1, from coordinate 143,015 downwards.
GAACGCTTCAATTCTTAAATCCAGGATGCGCTTCTACGAAAAATGCTTTCATTGTAAAGCTCTGCAATTTATTATGTACGTGTCTGGGTTGTAACTCACACACGCGTGCAATGTCCACACAGATTTTTCTTCCCCTTATGGTCTTATTGCCACTATCTCTGGCAACATAAAAGATTTCAAGACACTGTAAGACCCCTTCAAGAAAGATTTCCATGTTTGTTCTAAAAACTTCATCCACACACTATATTAAGGTCTACAGGAGAAAAGAAAGTAGACTGTTCTCATCACAATTACCTTTCTGAACACAAGGGAACATTAGCAGGTAGTATCTAAAATACAATTTATTCCTAGTGGAACATTTTAAAAACATCTTAGTTCAATCCACAAAACACTTCCTATCTTTCATTCAAACAGAACTTTTGATGAGCACCTGGTCTGACGTACACAGTTCATGCCAAAAAGTCATTATGAAGTTCCAGGGCTTTAAAGCACACTTTACAAACTGCGAAACCCAGAGATTTACCAGCACCTCTCACTACGCCTCAAATACCACCCCGCTGCTATTATGAGTTAAAGAAATACAAAGATACACAAACTGGACGTATGTTAAAAGGCTATTTTGATTCTTATGAAAGAAAGTAACTAAACATATACTTATTAGGTACCAAAAACAGACAACTGGTGATGTAGAATAGCACTTACCCGTAATGGAAATACATAAGAAATACAAAAGGAGCTGCTTTGTAATTACCAAACATTTTAATTTAAAAGGGGGAAAACCTAGAATTACCATTAAAGGAAATGCTCCTCATTTCCACACAGCCTTTCTTCAGCAGACCATTGTGCCTCTGTGTGATTAAGTTACTACAGCACCCCAAGCGTGGCCAGCAGGTTGACGGAGGTGATCCTCACCCTCTACTCTTTTCTTGTGAGACCCCACCTGGAGTACTCCATCTAGGTCTGGGCGCACCAACACAAAGAATGATGTTGAGCTGTTGGAGCGGGTCCAGAGGAGGGCCACAAAGATGATCAGAGGGTTGGAGCACCTCCCCTATGAGGACAGGCTGAGAGAGTTGGGGTTGTCCAGCCTGGAGAAGAGGAGGATCTGGGGAAACCTTACACCAGCCTTCCAGTACCTGGCGGGGGACTCCAGGAAGGGCCAAAGCATTCTATGATTCTATGATTTTACCAGTTTACAGAGCTCTAATGTAAACCGTTACACTACCTAGCATGCAAAAAGCCACTCATTCATTCTGAAGATACCCTTTGAGGTGCTTCCTCCAGTGCATCCTCAAACATATGCTCTTAAACATTCATATATCAAAACTGTAAGTATTTACTATACAGTCTCAGTTCATAGAATCATAGAATGGTTTGGGTTGGAAGAGACCTTAAAGATCATCTCTTCCAACCCCCCTGCCATGGGCAGGGACACCTCCCACTAGACCAGGTTGCTCAAAGCCTCATCCAGCCTGGCCTTGAACACCTCCAGGGATGGGGCATCCACAACTTCCCCAGGCAACCTGTTCCAGTGTCTCACCACCCTCACAGTGAAAAATTTTCTCCTAATATTTAACCCTAATCTACCCTCTTTCAGCTTAAAACTGTTACTCCTCAGCCTATCACTACACTCCCTGACAAAAAGTCCCTCCCCAGCTTTCCAGTAGACCCCCTTTAAGTACTGGAAGGTTGCTATAAGGTCTCCCTGGAGCCTTCTCTTCTCCAAGCTGAACAACCCCAACTCTCTCACCCTGTCCTCACAGGCGAGGTGCTCCAGCCCTCTGATCAGTTGTTAAATTTTTATTTAGTTTCAAACCTTTCTTCTACTCAGAACAAAGCACTTAATCCACTTCTAAAAGACAAATTAAAACACATGCAAAACAAAAAGCCATGTGAACACAGTATGTCTGAACAGCGGGCAAGTGTTTCTTGTCCATTTCCGTGTGCTGTTAATAAAACCATCTCTCAAAGAATAATGATCTTGTACAACTACAGCGAAGTTTCAAAGGATTCGAAGCAATTTTTTCCCTTGTCCAACACCATCTGTTGACATGACACAAGGATGACCATGTTCTCCACTTCTTTCTCAGTGTTGCACAGTCACTTATTCCACACCTCCACTTACAGTCAAATTTTAGAACCCTTTGCCCTTGCCCTGGATATATTTGGAGCTACCACTGGTTTGTTTGTTAGTCCTGCCTTCCTGATCTAGGCAGCTTTGTACATACAGGACCTTTCACTTATCTTTTCTGTTTGTTCTGACTTCACATTTATTTTCCATGTTCACGCTCACCAAACATGATAATGATTCTTCAGACAGGTCTGAAATTTTACTTTCTCAGCAGGACAGGGAGCAGTTTGCCAGGTTAAGGCTTGAAAATGCACCCTGGTACGCTGATGCTGATAGATAGGGCAGGACTCGTGAGAGGAGCAGGTCTGCTGCTTTGCCTGCAGACATTGAGAACACATATGATCTGTACTTAAAAGCATAAGATTCATTATATTCTGGACCATGAAGCCTTCCTTGCTCCTTTACTAACCCTCACACACTCTGGATTTGAATTACAAGTTACACAAAGACTGTTTCAAGTATTCCACCTGCAGGCCAGAAAAAAGTGAGATTATTTAATGCGCTTATTAAAGAAACCTATTATCTCACATATATCTTAATTGTTAGGAATGCACTTAAGTCCTGTTATGACAAATGAGCAGTTGTTAGGAATGCACTAAAGTCTTGCTATGACAAACGAGCAGTTCTTAAAAAAATATTTTGGTCCGTGTTTCAGAAATAAGTATTACACTTTACTAGGCTACATCTAGCACATTTTGCCAACATGAGATAAATGTACTGAATTTATCTACGACACTAACTTAATACTGATTTTAAAAAAAACCCAACTCTCCTATACACAGGTTAAAAAATTTTAAAAAAAGGATAAAGAGGAAGCAATCAGATGGTTTTACTATAGCAGCAAAGAATCTAAGAAGTGCCAAATTTCTCCTTTTTAAAAAGAAAAATGAACTGCCAGAGTTATTGGGTTGGAGACTGCTATGGGTAAAATTGTATAGTCTGAAAAGATTAACAGAACTTCACAATAATCACTACAAAGGTATTTAAAAAAATGCTAGAAAATATGAAAAATGGAAAGCAATCACATTGATGTGAAGTCTTTCAAAAGTAGAGCCTAAGTAAAAATCTTCAAAGAAATTCATGCTTGATATACCAAAATCGCCTGTGTTACCAGAAGTACATAATTATTCTTGAAAATAAAAGAGTATTTTTATCATAAAAGAATTCAAAAGGCCTCTATCTAAGAGAGCAATTACTTTAACTGGTAACATTTACCTATAAGTGACACATTTCTTACAGTGCTATAAATATACATATGCATATTAATGACCACATTATCAGTTAAGTGAGTGAAGTCTGTTCAGATGTTGGTTTTGCTCTTGGTTTTCAATCTCAGAGTGGTATTCTTTAAAGAATAGTTTATAATCTGTCTGGAGTACCACCTATCCAGAATTATTCCTCCTTATCTCAGAAGGTCCAATTTATACACTTCATAATACACTGCAAGCAAACAAATTAGTGTTTATTTTACTGGCGCTGCTTTTGTTGCTTCAGTCTTTACTTTGCAATATAAGGCTGCTCACATTTCTGTAATGCTTCTTTTGATTCACTGTCATTTATGTTACATATTTTCACTTTGTAAATAAGCTGCTTGCTGCTATAACATGCCTGCTATGAATCAATAAAATATAAATCTATTTTATACAAATCAAAGAGCCATCACATGTCAACGACTGCAAAGAGCACTGCCTAGCATTTCCACTTTCAGACCACCCACGAAGATCACACACAGCTTAGACTCTGCAACCTCACACAGTGCTCAGTTCAAACATATTCGTTGTAATCTACTACTTTTGAGGAGACAGTGCTTTAAACCTCTTTTTCAATTTCTTACATTCTATATATATATATAAATTATTTTTTGCCTTCATTATGTTTCTCATGCCTGTCTGATTTTGAATCCATTGTGCAAGTGAGGAACTCATTGATTCCTTCTTCCTTGAAAGCTCAGTCTTTCCCCTGCCGTTAAGCAGCTGGTTTTGTTCAGGTGTTGAGAGTTGCCTCTTGCTTTTACAGGACTAGCTGTGCTTGTGAAATATGTCCCAGACTAATGTACTGCATCTGTATGGTCAGGTCAACTTCAAAGTTAAGACCACAGGTACTTTGATTATGCAATCAAGTTTTGGGAGATATTCTATAGCTGCTCCAGGCTACTCACTCCAGTGCTTAATTACTTGTTTTTCCTTACATCCAGTCAGAAACTCATACTGCCTCTTACCCTTTTACCATGCACCCCTCAGAAGAATACAGCTCCATCTTCTCTCTAACATCCTTTAGGCACTAGATTCAAGGTCAACACTGGGGACTTTAGATACTTCTATGTGGCTTACAATTTGCTTTTCCACATACTTTTGGAAGGATATCTATATATGCTTTACCCATATAAGCATATCTATATGCTTATACACATATACTTAATGAAAGCCAGTCACAGAAGGAGGAGAGAGTCAGAATACAATTCTTCCCACATGTAAAAGGAAGCCTGTCATCCAGAGATTTCTGATTATTAGGAGGAGAGATCGCAAGCTCAATTAATTTTTTATAACAACATTCACCCTTTTAAACAGCAGTTCAGTGGTTTCCGTCTTCTAGGTAATGAAATGTATACTTCTTAGCCAGAAAATGCTGTCAACAAGATGAGAGTGAGAAAAGTTGATGATATCTATACATCTTTTTCCTTCTTGGTATGACTATTTATGGGACACTAAATGACGGGAACCCCTATTTTATTGCTTGCCCTTTCAGGGTCAAAGATCACTAAAACACAGAAGACCAAAAACTATAGTCCTCAATAAGACATCTTCTTTAATGTATTAAAGAAAAAAGTTAGGAAGTGAGGATGACACCAGCAACATGGACAGCATTTGATTTGCAAGTTGAGTAGGCAGAGTGTAGACAACTTTGCCTTTCCTCTACATGGCTTAAAATAAAAGAAGTTAACTAAACTGTTCTTATTCCTACCACTTAAATATCTATGGTACTGGTCTCTCTTGCCTCTGTAAGGATGTCAGAAGTTATCCTAACACATACCTTCTGTCGTGGGTTAAGCAGAGCAGAGTTAATTTTTTTTCCTTTTCCCTTCTCTTCATAAACAGCTAGCAAGAAGCTATGTTTTGCATTCCTGCTCAGGAGAGAAGTGATAAGAGAAGAACGTTTATAGTTATTGCTAGGATGTTGCTATTTGTTCTCAAGGACATACATTCAGCCTTTTGGGGGGG
>WKFP01014843.1:120267-134622 GCA_011057875.1 Pterocles orientalis | reverse complement strand
GTGAGGGTGACAGAGCACTGGAACAGGCTGCCCAGAGATGTTGTGGAGTCTCCTTCTCTGGAGACATTCAAAGCCCGCCTGGATGTGTTCCTGTGTGATCTGATCTAGGTGTTCCTGCTCCGGCAGGGGGATTGGACTAGATGATCTTTCGAGGTCCCTTCCAATCCCTAACATTCTGTGATTCTGTGATTCTGTGTGACATCTCATCTACCACAAGCAAGACCAAAACAGCTGTCTAGTTTTCAGTCGTTCAAGTATTCTTCCAAGAATAGGAATGCAACTTCACAATATTTAACAAATGGCTTCATCATTGGGAGTTTTCTCTCTTTATGTTCTAACATGAAAAACACACTTAAAGCTGTCTTCGAAAACTTACAGAAGCAGCTGTTATTTATAGCTTGTTCCATATCAGCTTTCCCAACTTTACTACATGCTAAGTGCTACTTCCAAACACTTTTAAAGATATTCATGTTTTTATAAATAAGTATTTTTTATAAAAATAACCATCTTTAGACACTACTGGTTACTACTAGGGCAATTAAAGGAGGGTAATAGTAACTCTGAATGACAAGTTCAGCATCAAAGCGAAAAGTGAAGACTATGTTTAGAAACCCTATGACATGAAATACAGCAAAAATTATTTTTCCTGACCAATATATACAATTTGGTATTCATTTGACCCAGCAGATTTAAATGATTTTTTTTTTTAGACTAAACAGCCAAACTGCATTGAGAAGCCCATTTAAACAGTGAGCAAGGGTTTTAAGAACATAAACAGTGACTGACGCTGACTGATTAAAGGGATCTCTGTGACACAGCACACATACGAGGTAACTAAGTTAAAATAGAATTCTCAGATTTTTAATATATAAAACCATGAAACAGTATTTAGTTTTATTTTAGAACCTCAGGAACAGGTCCCTACTTGTTCCACAAAACACCGTAAAAAAGTACTAGAGAATACAGATGCTATTTATTAGCAGTGTTTTCAGATCCTTCATATATTCGGGTTTTAATAACTAAACAATTTGCAACAATTTGTAATTTTCAGCTTTTGATCATGATAAGAAACACGCGGGATTCACAGATAGGTAAAAGTATATGCTTTAAATGAGCTAATAAATTATAACACACAAACTTCAAAGACAAAGAAAGATTACTTTCCTGAAATTTGGATAGCTTTAGTAACATTTTAATAAGCAGCTGACCCTATTAGTATTTTCCCATCAGCAAGGTCAGGCTTCCCTCTTAATCTCACTGCTCCTGCCTGCACAGTCCATGTTCCACCTTCTGCCAGCATCAAAACGTATCAGATCCTTCCAGAAGCCAATGCAAATCTGCTCTACTGACTTTTATTGTAGGATTACGGGGTTTTTGCCAGGCTAACAGGTTAAACCTGCTGGTTGGTCCAACGAGTCCTAAAGAGTGAGCAATGGCCCTACACAGCCACAAACATGGGACAGACCCTGCTGGGGCTCTGGGACTGGCAAAAGCGCCCTTACCTCTCCTCCAGCCCTGCCTTCTTCCAATGCTTATGCAATACAGGTCTACATGTGAAGGAACCAACTACGTTAAATAAATTAGCATTGTACTAAGTTCACCCTTTCAGGCACAAGAAAACTTAAATCACAGACAAAGCAGTTTTTTACTTTCCTGTCCCCCAGAAGCATTTCCCCCGCAGTTCTCCAGCTTCTGGGAAGCTGACCAGGGCCAAGGAGATGCTGACTGACCCACACTGAGAATGGTGGGGAGTGTTCATAAACTCATGTGAAACTGTGGCCAGGCTTGACTGCCTCATTTTAAAACCATGCCTCAAGGGTGTTCCTGCTCCTTCAGTAAGAGAAGTTATTTTATTGTCCCCAGTTAAAACTGCAGTTCATGGAATTTCCAAATATCAGTCTTCTGACAGTTTTAATGTCTGTACTGCTCTCCTGTAGACCCAGCCCACAAGGCTTCCTGCTCTTTAGATGAGCAAAGTGGGTGACTAAATTCTTCCAATGGAAAAAATAAAGTTACTTCTCTGAAGATGTGCTGTAATTCAGGCAAGAAGCTAAGCAGAGAAATTACTGAATTTTTCCTACCATGTTTATCCAGTACTCTATACTAAACCGACCATTAACACTAACTTCAAATGAAAAAAGAGTTATGCAGAGAGAATAATAAGGTAATACTAAACTGAAACACTTTAGAAAAAGCAAGCGAATCCCCAGTGAAATAGAAAAATAAAAACTATGTGGAAGCCAGAGAGGGTTCCCCGAACCTCACCTCTGACAGCTATTCTTAAGCAAGTTGCATAGGATCAACTGCAGCTCATACTAACTTAACAAGATGGCAATAAACATCACAAGTATTTGTCCTTTCAAATTACTGTCACCCTCAATCCCTCCCAAATGTTTCTTATTAAAAAAGAAGCACTTATACTTCCAAATGACTCATGGCCTTAGATATACTTTGAAAACAACAACAAAAAGATTCCCTAGTTCTTCGCTGGGACAGTTGTTTAAAAAAAAAGCAAGCAAGCTTCCAAAAATTGTAGAGGATTTCATTCAACTGCTGTAATGTACAGAAAAATGACCCTTGGGTTGAGTAACTGAGAAGGAGGTATATTGCTCAATATGCTTCAAGGAAGGAAGGTTATCCTGTATCTTCTTACAAAAATAATAAGGGGTTCAAGATTCTGTAACTCCCTCAAAATTGTTTAAAAATCACTGTTCTGCTGAGTAAATTAAGACTGTTAAGATCTTTATAACATCAGCAGAACTAAGTACTTCTCTATTCAAATGGACAAAAAAAAAAAACACTTCAAATCCTGATTGACATTCTGTCTTACAAACATCTATATTCTGCTCTAAATAGAATACAAGGAGTTGCTATGATGTTTTTCTCAGAACTGTTATTTAACATTTTCAAACTCTGCAAAGGCACGAGAACATTAAGACTTTTGTTGGAAGCAGAGTGTTTGAAAGCTCATTGGCAGAACAGTTATATCCACTTTTCAAGAACACACGATAATTCTCACTCTGGTTTCCCCAAATAGAGGAGGAGTGAAGAATGCAAAAAGAAGGAGCAGTGCACACAATATGTTTTTACTTCCATCTGCCACCTGTTACAGCTTCAGCTACTTGGATAAATATGTATTTATACTCATCAGGAAAGACTGCAATTTTGTCTACATGCAGTTACTCAGTGCAGCTGTTCACAAACAAGTCCAAGGTGAGGGCATTCTTATAGGACCAGTAGTTGAGAGTGCACAGAAATGTGATATTATTTTGAAATAAGAATACCCAAATAAAGAACTATTCAATTGCAAGTACTTATGAATAACTAAATATAAACCAATTTAAACCATTCACCACATCAGGATCTACTTATGTGCTTACCACTATCTACCCAATGCAGAATCTGGCAGCACAGCCTTGTTGTTCAGAAATCAGAGGAAGAAGAAGAAGAAATTACATGTCTAACAAGTATGGCTACGTGGAAAAATGTGCACAGCTATAACAGAACTTTTATTACTGTTATGTTACATGTAAATTTAAGAAGTTGGATTAAAAATATTGAAAAATCATACCTCTATCAAAAGGTTCTTTTATCCTGAGAAAAGTAATTGCTTTTTTTGCTAGAGTTCAGCTGCCTCTGGCAGACAAACTCTAAAACCTTCACAGCTCTGATGAGCTCAGTTTAGCACCACTGTCATCTCAGATCCTTCCTGACCCGGCCTCTTGAATAAGTGAAAGTCCTCTGAACTAAGATGACATGATAGTACACTACCTCTAACCACACACTGGGAGTAATGATCTTTTCTTTCTGGTGAAAGGGATTTTAAGATGAGAGGCAGCAATTGCAGCCTTGTGAGAATTTTTCCGTTTTCTCCTGAAATTGCCATTTAGCAGGAACAACAACAAATCCCAAAACACACAGGGCACTGCTGAGGAAGAGTCATCCCAAGTAGAAGCAACTCTATATGGCTCTGACTCACAAAGTCAGCATCTCCTGAAAGCATCTCAAAAAAACCCTACCTGGACCAGAAGGCTAACTATTTTTAACATGAGCATGTACAAAAGGCATGTCTGAGTACCTGGCTCTGCTGTGGTTTGAAGCATATACCTGCTAAGTGTGAACTGGTGAAATTACACTAGTAGATTAAAACAAACAAATATCATTGAGCATTTTTTAAAAATTCTTGTTTTAGACATAACAACTGAAGACCTGAAAGAAGTTAAGTCTCAGTGCTTCTAATTGACATTAAATATGGCAGTTAGCTTTGTCCCACAGGGTCCAGTTCCATACAGCAGCTGAACACACAAAACATACTCATCGTGTTATTTTCAAGTAAAATATCTCATTAATTTTCATTGTTTACTGCATGAAAATGCACAATAAGTTAACACCATGTCTATCAAAAATCTCCAGCATGCGGGTTGCCCTAGTATTATGAATAAATCCTTTATCCTCCAGCTGTGCATTGTGCTTACTACAGCTGTTTGAGTCCCTTGATGGACTAAGATGGGAGTAGCACGGACTGTGTCTCCATCTCCACTATGATACTAAGCAAACCTGAACTGCTGACTGAGTTACAAATTTGTGTGAGAGGCTGAACACAGCACAGCTGACTTTGGGGACTTCTTGAACCTGCACTTCCACCATGACTGCAGTGGCCTGTCAGGGGTCACGCCGTACTGCATTTTGGCTGTGTTTTATTCCTGTCTTGGGCTTATAGACACCTAAGATGTCAGGTCTGATTTTACTGGGAAGGTGCCAATAGACAAATTTTAACACAGCCCATGCAAATCAGCTTTAACTTTATAGTACGCTGCTCACTTAACAGGCCTCATCCTCTTCTCTGTGTAACACTGACAACCTAGAGCTGCTGTGCTGACGCATGTAGATACTGAATCAGTGTTAACAAACACTCTTAACAGGCTGATTTCAGTGATGGATACATGCCTGCAAGACACGACAAAGATTAACGGTGCACAAAATATCTAAATCAGCTATCAAGGACCAGTTCTTTAAAACTGTTTACATTTCACTTCAGGAAATGTACGTCCTGAGATGCTGCAGCTAACCAGAAGATACTGATCAATGCATGTTCAAACTGAGCTGTTGTTACTTGTCTTCAGGAACAGTTTTCCTTGCCCTGCACCAGCCATAGCATATTGGCCTAATATCAACCATCCTTAGAAAATACAGCTTACAACCAGCAAAACACCAACAGCTCGTTTACAAGAAAGGAAACAAGTCTGAAGGAACACATTGCTCCTTTAAGAAAAATAGCAAAGGTTCATTCGTAAATTTAAAATACTGAATGCTGTAAAATGGGTGATGAATTTGCAAATTAGGTAATGATGATGAGGAAGACAAGGTACAAAAAAAGTTGCCAGAAGTTTGCATCTTCGGCAATTTGGCAGAATTGCTGCCTATAAGGCTACCACCAAGCACAGCAGAAGAGAACAGGTAACGCAGCAACTCATGATCAAGGGATGGAGTGAAGGGAGGTTTTTTTAATTTTAATTGGCTTGGGAAAGAAAAACTAAAAGAGAAACTAAACCATTGTCTTTAAAGTTTCCTTTAATTACTGCTACCTGCCATGGCAGTAGGAGTAAGTAAACAGGAAATACTATTCCCACTGCTACGTGGGAACTTGCATTCAGCGGCAGCCACTTGATAAGTCTTCCTAATATTAAGAAAATCACGGCTTAAGTACATTAGCTAGCAAAAGAAACAACAGTAAATGAAAATATATTAAAGCCCACTAATAACCACAACTGTATTTACTAATAAAACCCACAGATCCTAGCTTTATTTTAAATAGGGTGTGTGAAAATTCTCCCTGGAGAACGTCAGAATATCAGTCCCTTCCTGAAAAAATTTACACCAGAACAGCATCTAGACTACTGACTCATTCAATACCCTTTCATCATGATTTATTTGAAAACATTGTACACAAAAAAATTCTACAAAACTTTCTTTCCTGAATACTTAGTATATTTCTGCATGCAATCTGTATCAGTTTTGCAACTGAATGTTATTCCTATTCTCCACCCAGGCAACTTCATTTTGTAACTGTACTAGAGCAGAGATAAAACAGCTCCTACAACTCTAAAATGTAACATTTAATTACATATTAAATATCATCACTGCGGAACTAAAGGAGGAAACACCTGTAAAAACCTCAACATAGGTAAAAATTACTTATCAATATGAATCACAATATTTATACGAAACTAAAGAATTTGGAAAAGCAATTAAGATCTGATATAAAGCTCCTTTGTACACCATGAAAATTTACTACATTTAAAATTACAGTAATTGAACTAATATAAGTGAAGTAGTCAAATGAAATCACATTTTAACTTAAACACAAACTGAGTCATTTTCTTTAACAAATTCATCTGATATTAAACTGTATGAGTGATATCAATAGAAAATCAAAAGTCCAGCTTCTATGCTTGGTAAGTTCTCTTGGATCATTTTTCAGATGTTCAGCTTTAGCTTCATCTAGCACTTTCAAAGACATGGTAAGAAAAAAAAAAACAAACCAACAAACCAAATTTTGGCTTAGGGGTTTTACATACACAAGTTCCATTTGCAGCTGCACACCTCCCCACAACATGATCTTTGGAGGTTTGAAGTATCTGGCCCTATTCTCACTCTGGAATAAATTGACTCTACCAAACAATACTCAATTTATTAAACTTCCCAACTTCTATGGTTTGAAATTGCCTTGTTTTTCAACTTTTATGAAAACAGTTCTTGATTTTTTTTGCTACAATTTTAAAAAACATTAATCAAAAATTCTTTTTTTTGTCAAAGAAACACACTAAACCTGTTGACTACACTTAAGGAAGCAGATCCTGCTCTCATTTTGACATGCATGTTTTGAAAGTAAATACCTAATCATTAATAACTTTTCCCAAAAATAAATTCTCCCTAGAAATCCTCTGGCATTCACCTCTCATCGCCATCAGTACTCCAGAGGCAACTGAACTGGCCATTAAATAATGCCTCCACAAAGATTTGTTGCCTATTATTGATGTCCTGAAGTGTCAACTTTTCATCACCCTCCCTGCTTTCACCTTCTGGTGCTGACTGCTCCAGCAGCTTCTGCTCTGTCAATGCCCACATTTGGAGCCTTCCCTACAATTTATCCCTTCCATGATCACTTTTTCCAAGAAAAAGGCCCTACAGCATTTTGCATTTTTAACGGGTTCAGAAAATTCAGGATGGAGACTTGCCTAAAGTAAAGTCACGTCTCCAGGCAGTCACGTTCCAACCACCCCTGAGAAAACAACCAACCTCTCAAATTTTAAATGGAAATACACCCTTTTGTTTCCCCACAAATCAATAGGGCTGGCTTGCTGCGTGCAGCATCAAGTTACAAGTTCCAGGAAGTTTTGCTGCAGTCCTGGTTAAGCAAGCGCAGGTCACAGCATCAAGGGCAGCACTGCACCAACCTAGGGGCTAAAATGTGCCAGAGCTTCCTGGTCCCCAAACTGCTCCCCTGCTGCCCCCCACTGCCCAACCTTGCCCACTCTCCCATACCCACATGGAGAAGCATGGCACTCTTCAACAACTCTAGGCAACTCACAAGCCTTGCATTAAAAGATTTTATTTTTGCTGTGTGGTTTGGTTAAGGCTTTGTTTTGGGGAGTTTGCAATTTTTAAATTATCACCATCATCATTATTATTTTCACTGATATAGCAAGAACATGCTCAGGGAGGAAGCCAAAGAGCTCCAAGCGGAAGAGTGTCATTTGCAAAATGACACAACTGACTTCTTTTTCATGTGCTGTGTCTTGCCCCCATCCTGGCACAACCTGAAGTATTTTTTCCTCAAACTTATTAGAAAAGATTGTTGTGAAAGTGTACAGACTTGGAATGCATTAGTCAAATACTGCCTGTTAAATGAAGGTGTTTTCCTCACAGTTTGCGTTGGAAGTATTCTTTAGCAGGGAAAATGCTTTGCAATCTCAGCCACAGACAGCACTTGCAGAACCAGTTTCAACACTACTGTAGACTTACTGTAGCAAAATTACTATGGAGATAAAAATGGGCAAACTAGTTTTTCCAATTTAATCAACAATCTAATTAATCTGGAAAACAAAATTACTTACCTTAGTTCTGACTTTAAAGTTATAACCCTCTGTGTGGTTATTAAGAATATCTGTATCTGGATTATTCTGATGTTTTCAGCTTCACAGAAAAAGAAACTAAGCTTATTGCCTGTACTACTGATCCTGCCACTCCTTTTTGAGAATGAACAAGACATACACATGCTCAAACTAAAACACTCTCTAACTTAAGAAGCAGAAATACGAACACATCTGAAGGAAGGAGAAGGGAGGGGGGGAGGGAAAGGAAGGAGGGGGAGGGGAAGGAAGGAGGGAGGAGAAGGAAGGAGGGAGGAGAAGGAAGGAGGGAGGAGAAGGAAGGAGGGAGGGGGAGAGGAGAAGTAAGTTTCTGGAAAATGAAAGCTCTACTGCTACAATTTTGAAAATGAAAAAAAACCCCAACAATCCCTTTCTAATTTGGGGCACAGTCCTTCAATCAAATACATTGAACCTAACTGATGGTTCTGTAAAGCTGCAGGCAAAGAAAACATATGTGTCAGGTTTAACTGTTTTGTTGTGACAAAATACACAAAATACACTTAACACATCTTTTTTATTTAAATGTACTATGCAGTATTTATCTAACATATGTAATAAATAATATATTAAAATGCAGGCCATGAGCTATTTCACTAGGATTTCTGATTCAAGACAAACATAAACCAAACTACTCACACAGCATTTTGAAAAACATTGATTATAGTACACATTATACTTCGGACATATTAGCAATAAATCAACAGTTGAGCAATGTAACGCAGACTGAATCCAATGCTACCGAGATAAATACATCTGATGTTCCAGCTCTTTATGGAAAACCAGACAGCTGCTGCTGAACTTTATTCCCTTTCATTGTTCAAATATATATAGTTTTAAGATCTCATAATGAAGTCCAGGGCCAAAGATGATGCTTTAAGGTTCATTTTTATACTTACAGAAACAAAAGCAAAAAACCTAGGTACATGCAAACACATGCTCATATACACACAAACTTAGTCACATGTACACCCACCGTCAGATTTAGTGTTCACCATTTCTCGTTACAACAGCAAATTCCAGATTTGTTCTGATTTCTATGCTATGTTGCACAAAAAGCAACTTCTTCCAACAGACAACACTTACTGAAGAATACAAAACCTACGAGATAAATTCATTGCCTGGCAAGCATAGCAAACACTCCATTTTGCCACTAATTGTCTATATTTTGTCATCCAAGCCAAAAAGCTGATCGCTCAAGACTGGGGCGGGGGGCAGAACAACAAATTAAAAAACCCAAACAAATTATGTTGCAAAATTTCTAGAGGTAAAAACTCACAAAGGCCCCACCTTTGCACACACAGGCACACACCACTGCCCCAGTGAAGACAAGAATCGTCACACTGCTGCAATATAGTAAAATGACACCTCCACAATGCCATGAATTCCTCTGCTCCACACTGGCAAGGATGCCCACACGATCTACCCCCTCCACCAGCATGGAAAATGTTTGTTGCTCTGTCTTGCAGTTGTCAAGCACTAATGTACCAGCCCAACAGAGAGCATGAGCTACCGGTTGAGTTTACATTTGCTGTCGCTTGTTTTGAGATGCAGGCAGAGATATGGCAATCCTGGCATGTGGATCAACAAAATCTCAGCAAGCAACTGTAAACCCTAAAACCAAAAATGTTTCCAGCTACAGAACCTATTCCAACAAACGAATATTACATTAAAAGGCCTTGTGGACCACGTGCAAAAGACTCCAGAAGACCATGAGGCCACATAAAAAAAACCCAAAACAAACAAAAAACCCAACCCCACAAAAACCCACACCCACCAAAAAAACAAACCAAACAAACACCAAAACAGCACCACAAAACCCAGAACAAAACACCAGGAAAAAACACCCAGCCTGACTCACACAATTGCACAGTTGTTTTTTTTCTAGGTAGCCAAGGTACTTTGCTGAAGCAATCCATTTCAACAAGTTTTATATAAATTCTGTAAACCTCTTAGGAGCTGCACATAAAGACATTCCAAAATAGTGAAAGAACTCCACAACTAAGAATAAGGGTAAGAGCTCTTAAAGAATAAAATAATGTGTCTGCAAAAGAATACAATGCAACAGTTCCTGGCTCTGAGCCCAGAGCACTATCTGCCTGACGGTGCCATCGTCCTACATCCCACTGGGCAATTACTAGTTTGCTAACTTACCACCCCTACCCTTAGAGACAGAAAATTATTCTGCTTCAGATGGTGTCTCAGAATCTCCAGAATAGGGGTATAATTTACTTCACCCTAGCAGGAGGAGGCAAGGAAGGTGGGGGTATCTTTAAAATGCTTTGTAATATGGGTTTTGGGTAAAGGGGAAAAATTCAACAATACTGGTTGGTTTGTTTGCTTGTTTATTGTTTAAATTATTTTTTTGCTTGTTTAAATACATAAACCTTGCACAATTGATCAGAATGTGATTTCAGTGCAAAGTAATTGATACATTTCTTCCCCCATCTTTGAATTTTGGATATTTTTTCCTTCAGAGCAACCATCTCAGTTGGTTTTTCAATGTCACCACAAACAAAGTCTAAACAAAAGAGAAGTAGTACACACAGGCAGAGAGAATTATAAAGAGACGAGGCATTTATTTCCCTATGAGGAGGCTGCATTACCAGTCAACATGGGATTCCTATTACACAGTACTCTGGATGAAGAAAACCTTTTGACTTTACTTCAAGCGTCAGGCTTGTTCACCATTTAGCATCTGAAGAAGAGACAATATTAAAAAAAAAATCATCAAAACAACAAACACATTGCAGCATGGTGTGCACAGACTCAAAAAAAAAAAATCTTCTAGAGCATTTCACCTTGCCCTAAATAATAAAAGGCAGGAAAGGACAAAAAGAAAGTTAAGTGGCTGCATAATTCTCAGTATTTTTTTTTCCCAACATAGGCATTATCGGGGGAGGGGGGGAAGAATCCAGACATCTAGTACCATACAATGCTTCACGGCTAAAATTACCTAACAATACATCTTATCAGCAATGAACTGATGAGTTCAGACTTCTAAGTCAAAGTCTCTAACTCCTCAAGGCTAACTTCCAAGGCTGATTGATTTCCAATTTTTGAACTGCAGAGATTTTAGGGAGCTTTTTGATAATGATTCAATACAGCACTATTTTATTTTTTTTTTACTATCACTTAGGGGTACTCTGGAAACCCCTAGCAGAGCACAATTTGTTATTCAGTCTTTTCAGAACCTGTATAAAGAAATAAAGTGTTAGGAATTTCTGCTTTCCTTTAACCATCTACTTCAAGCATGTATCGCCAATTTCTGCCATAACCTTCTTTCATTCATTTCACTTTTCATGTGAATAAAAACACATTCTAGTAAGAGCTGACTGGAAAAAATGTATCATTACCAGCTCCTTGATAGCGTGATATTCACAATTTTTCTAGAAAGGGACAAATCTTGCAGAAGCTGATCAAAATATGACAAAATCTGAGCTTCTTACATAACAAGAAATTATGCTTTCCAACTATAGACAAAAATCCTAAACAAGAAAAATCTTGACACAAGCAACCATCCAGAACTTCTTTATTTACACACCATGACTTAAGTCAATCTCTTATTTGTGGAAAAATTGAATCACTCCAAAATGCTTGATTACCAATAGTGTGTTTTCCACTTCCCTGCTTGACAGTGCCTGCTGTATGACAGGGAGGGGAATGCTACAGGCTTTTCAGAATCTTCGTAATCAAGCTTAATATAAAATTTGCATACCACCTTGCTGATGAGTGTTTCCTGGAAGAACACTGAGGTTATAGTCACATATATTTAATCAGAAACTAAGTACCACCTAAAAATATTACGCATGTATCTCAAAGTAAGCCTTCATGAGTTTACAGACAGTTTTCCACTCAAGACTCCTAGGTAATTAAAGATAATTTATAACACGGATACATACAGCACATTGACCTCCAAATCTTTCACTGCCTTTGGAAATGCCAAGCATCTACTAAATTTTCGTCACCTTGCCTTGAAGATATCCACTATCTTGCAGGGAACACTGAAAAAAAAGTAAAACTGCTCATCAGCTGCATCAACACTACATCATTCAATGGAAAAAGAATTGAAAGTCTTGTATGCATAGCCACACAATTCCTTATAATACTCCAGTGCTTCAAGTGGGGCATTTCCACCCTAGTTTTAAGTTCAGATGATACATTTAGCAAAGGAAACCCAGACCACAGTAGAACAAAAGAAAGCTACTCACAGACTGTAATATAACAGAAAGTAAAGCAGTGGAAAAGACAGTGCTGAAAAATTTAAACAAAGGAAGAGGGAAGGAGTAAACTTAAAAAAAATGTGTTATTTTTTGAAGAGCTACATTATTGATAAAATTTCCTTTTTAGATATACAAACACTTTAGCTTCAATATTCTGCAATCCATTTTATCTTCGGCAGAGGACTAAGGATGGAGCAACATAAGGGACTGCTCAGACTCCACAGTTCCTTAGCCTGTAAACACCAAGGTGTCCAAAGTAATTTCTTCTACACTACCTGCTAGAATGGAGTTATCACAGTTTTGTGGAGGTGGAGCCATCTCTGCATGCAATGGGGAACTAAAGCTCAGGTCAGTGACTTAGACAAGGTTGACAGATTTTATCTGATTAACAATTCTTGGCTACTTTTAATTGCAAAAAGTCTTTGACACTAATTTATCATATTTGCCCTTTGTCAATGTAGTAGACCTCAAAACAAATTAGGTATCTCCAAAATAGGCTAACAAAAATTAAATCCACCAAGCTAGGAAAGCTATTATATACATCTCCATAAAACAATTTAAAAGTTCTTAAGAAAAAAAGAAGGAAGAAAAAAAAAAAGAGGGAGATACAACAGATGTTGCATATATGACCAACATTTATTTGCTTTCCTACCACCATCATTCCCTTATCCCTCAGGAACTTCCTGTGCTCATAAAAGAACTAACAGTCAAAACTAGCATTGTCATTTCTAAGAAAAAAGAGCTTCCACGACATCTCCAAACTTACGGTGGCACTGAAAACCTGGAAGCTGGCACCTCAGCTGTGACTGGGCTTGTTTGGACAACACTCAACTTTCTCTCTGTGCACTATGATTCTCCAGTTTGAAGACTGGAATGAGACAGCATTTGCAGAATTCCTTTGAGAGTTTTAAGTGCTTGTGATCTACAGACCTAAATTATTAAAATGTTGCTGGTAACCACTCTGTTGGAGCTTAATCTTTCTTTGTCCTCACCAAATGGATAAACATCTTGGAAGAAATGAGACAGAAATGCGACAGATATGCTTGCACACTTTCATGTTTATCCTAACTGTTAAAAAAAAAAAGATGGGTTTTTTTTATACTAACAAGTCTTGGAGAAGCAATAAAAAAGTTCATTATAAAAAGCTATTCTCTGAGTAACTCTTCAATAAACTGTATAAAGAAAGAAAGTCTTTAAGCGCTGCCTGGCAAGTAACAGTCAGGATAACACTTAGGGGTTTACACAGCATTTCTGACGAGAAAGCAACATCATTCCTATTTGGAGATATTTCCAAAGAGGTCCAATTTTCAATCTTTAGTGATAGTGATAAGTGGTGAGACAGCTAAAAGTGCTTTTAGGTGATGAAAACTACAGAGGAAAGAAGGAAGAGGAAAGAAACAAACAGACGTATAAGCCATTTCATTGTGTATTAATGAACTAGGAACAAAATAGTTTACGGACAGCCACCTTAAATTCTTGAAAGCCATGAAGCATTCCCAAATGAGTGCTAAAGAATGATGCACCTATACAAGGAGAATTTCAGTGACTGCTGCAAGTTAAGAAGAAAAAAAGCTATGTGTCTCAGTTTAATTTTATATCTTTGCTAGAATTAAATTCTAGCCACTCACCAAAACAAAAGTTCTAATTCATACTTTATTTATGAGAACTCTTAGAAACTGGAATAATTTTAAAGGCTTAATTTGTAAATTCCAATTTTTAAAAGTCTAAAAATATCCATTACCCCAAGTTAGATTGAAAGGGGATGATGAGGGGAAAAGAGCCAAGAGAAGTGGGCGTAGGGCTGATAGTAGCTGATGAAGCTACTTTCCATTTCTACAGACAGAACAAAAGCTTTCACACAATATGAGCAGACTGGTTTAGGCAACCACAGAATATAAAAACTGCATTTAGTCTGCCTAGCAATACCAAAACGAAGTACACATTCTTTTTTTTTTTTTTTTTCGGGGGGGGGGGGGGGGGGG
>WKFP01014843.1:100106-118407 GCA_011057875.1 Pterocles orientalis | reverse complement strand
GGGCAGAACACACAATGATGCCTTTTGCCCTTTGTATAAAACTTAACCGTGGCTTAGCAGTTCAAGCCAAAGGTCTCCTTACCTCAACAACTTTTCTTTAACAGTGGTCATAAGGAAAGATAAGAACAGGGCAAGAATGCACATCACTGTGCCTCTCAAAACATTCCCTGTTCCTCCAGCTACTTTCAGCTCATGAGACTTACTGCATTTGTTTGCCTAATTACTGTTTTCTAATAGTTCTCGGGAACTGGCCCAGCATCTCCCTAAGCTTACATATTCCTCTGGTATCCACAAAGACCACTTCTGACAGAGACTTTCATGGGTTTACAGCCTACTGTGTGACCCAGTCTGTCTGCTTCTCTTCAGGCTGGTTCCCCCACCAGACTAAAAAGGCTGGAAGAAGATTCCCCTTCATCCCTTCAGGATTCCCCATCCACTGGAAGAAGATTTCCCTTCATGGAAGTGGTGGCTTTGCAGAACTCAGTCATATTTCCCTGATGTATGTCTTTTTCCAGGCCAGAGCAACTTAGGCTATTTGAACATTGCCTCTCACGCATGACTACAGACCATTCCTCTGGCACCAAACTCTTGCTCATGCTGAGATTTCCACAAGGCGACATTCACTGTCTCACAACTCAACAGATAAGACTTACACAGCAAGTTTTAACATTAACTGGTTGGCTTGTTATAAGTGTTTCTTAAAAATTTCCAAATGTAACACTTTCTATATTCTGTTCTTACCCAATTAGTCAACAACATTAAACTAGTTCCAAATTGTATTCATCCAGTATCTCTCTGATACTAAGCCATTTTCTGTATTACAATATATTTTAAATAACAACCTTTGAAATTATCAGTCTGTTTTCTGTTCTTTGGTTTTTTAAAGAGCTTCTTTGGATTTTCTTGATGCTACCTAGTGTTATAGGTTAGGGACTGCGTACAATCAAGGACGTCTGTCTTATAAATAGGAAGTGGGAGTTTGGGAGGATGGGTTTCTTCTCAAACTGGCCTATAATTCAGTTCTAGGCAGATCACGTGGCTGTATGTACTTCTGTACTTTCCACTAGCATTTCACTTTCTTAGTTGTTGTTTTTTTACAACTTTCTTAGTTGTTGCTTTCCTTTCTTAGCTGTATCAACCAACTAAATCAAATCTAATTGCCTGCTTTCCCAAACTTTTCTGCATGCAGATTGTTTACAGCCTCATATGTCTGCAAGTTTAGACTAGTAATCTGATATCCAAAAAGACAAGTAATTCTCATGTTTCACAAGAAATTAGTTTCCTACCTTGTCTGGCATATGGCCCAACTGTAAACACCGTTAGTGAGTCTTTTCAATCAGTCTACTATGCTGCTGTTCTACTTCTATTACAGTTTCAAGATCTTTTAAGATCATAAAGAAAAATAACTTTCCAAGATCTTTGAGCACTTTAAACTTTTTTAAATCCTATAAATCATCAATATTAAGATAAAGAACAGACTCATTATCCAAATCAGGATTCGCAATTCAGCAAGAAAGTTATTTGGCTTTCTAGAGTTTTCCTCCAGTTTTTTTAAATGGTCATGCATCGTTAGTCTTCCTGAACTGATTAAAGAACTTCTGCTTGGTGCAGTTCAGTATTTTTACTTTGCTAGCTATACTTCCAAATGTATGCTTCCACTCCTACCACGCTGCTATCCTAGTCAGCCTCTCTGTTAAACTGTTAAAGTTTTAAAGAACCATAAGGAAACCAAATAATTCATTTTTTACAAGTTTGAGATTTATGGTTCCAAGTCAAGAGTTTCTCTATCAGTTTCTGATCAAAGGTTGCAAAAACCATAACATAAAACCAAAACCGGGAAGTCCATAGTGCACATTGTAAAGTGACTCTGTGGGAGCAAAGCAAAAATGTGGGGGCAGGGGGGGACAACAGACCACAAAAAATAGGAAAACAGGGACATCTGAGAGATGATGTTTGAAAACAAACATAATGCAAAAACTCAAATGCAAAGAGGATGACTCAGGTAGCAAAGGAAGAGAAGTGGAAAATGACTGTGACAGAAACAGAAAGGAGGAAATGGCCCTCAGCAGCTGGATAATTCCTACTGTGCAAAACAGGAGAGAACTTGAGGAAATGAACAGTAGCATTAGACAAAACAATGCATCCAGACAGGAATAAACATCTCAAGTAAAATAAATTAATGAGTTACAGTAGTAACCAACACAGACAGCAGAGAGACAAAACTCTCAGACAAAGTTGAAACAACAAAAATCACAAAATATTTTTATTTTGAAGCAAACTTGAAACAGGTCAAAAGCGGCATATTTCCAACAGAGTGATAAAAAAGATTCCAGAGCTAACAATGATGAAAATCAAATCATATCCTCGATCCCAAGGGATTTGCTAATCAAACCCTTTTCCTCAACAGTTCAGTCACACGTTAAACAAGCAGAAGAGAAGATGCAGATGCCTTGCTACCAGGAGAGAGGAGATTGTATTATTACAGAACTGCTGAAACTTCCCAAGTGCAAAATATGACAACTGAAGAATTACAGGCCCCAGTAGAAACCCACAGGAATGGTCCTAACATGGAATTAACATTAGAATTTAATGTCACACTACAGTGTAGACCCTAGAACCTTAAATCATCTCTAAAAAAAACCCCATGGACTAACACAAATATAAAAAGGCACTGCTTTGGTTCTTAAGCTCAATGCTCTTCAACCACAAACAGGCTCTCGGCTGGAAGTGTATTCTGGGGGTGGTATGAACATGAATTTGTCCTGTTTGTGAATTCTTCTACAAGATTCCACCGTTATCTGCCATCAGAGACGGGCTACAAAGCCAAACAAAAATTCAGTTAGATCCAGTAAAGCTACTGGAACAAACCGTACTATGCTTTGTCAGAAAATAATAAATAATAATATTTTTTTAAATTCAACTCAACAGAATATAGTTAAAGAAAGGAAAGCAAACAGATTAAAAAAAAAATCCTGTAAGTAAAAGGAAATGTTAAGTCCCTCCAAAAATGCATAAGCTGTGTCTATATTGTGTATTATAGTGATATGCAAAAACACACTGTTAGTTTTGAACAGGAAGCAATAAATCTTCAACAGAGCACAGCAGAGCACAGAAATGCTGTTAAGGAGCTAGCTAGCTAAGATGCAGCACTCTATTAGTACTATTATAACATGGCCAACCTGCTAACTTCCAAGTCACCATATGAGACTTCTTTATAACGTAACCTGTGCTAACCTGTGCTACGCAGCCCCTGCTAATCTCTACTCTCTTCCCTCACTTAAAAGTGAAGGAAATGGCAATGAAGTTGACCTGACTAACAAAGTACATGCAAACAGCTGTGCTCCACACTGATCTTTAGCAGTGACCTCGCTTGTACAGGCAGGGATCCAATTCCCAGTTTAGTAAAGAACAATTTCCATCTCGTTATAAAAACCAGTGCGTTTCCCTCAGTGCTAGCTAAACTCACCGACCAGCAGGTAGATCAAAGTACCAAAACCATAAGCTAAACCTCTACAGCAAAGAACTCCTGTGAGAAAAATGAAAAAATATTTTCATGCTGAAGAACTGAAATCAAAACTAACACTAAAAAAAAAAGAAAAGAAATGTTGACTTTGAGACCTCAAAGGACCACCTAAAACCACAAAAAAAACAACTCTATTTGTGCACACAAGCAGGCATGCATGGACAGCATGCAGATTTCCCCTCCTGTTCATAAAAGCAATTGTGCAAGTTGCACACAAAACATGGTAGGTTTCATTAACAGTTATCTGGCCCTACTCTAGATTCATTTTTAATTTAAAAATAAACTGTGTAATATATGATTTCAATATTCTGTTGGATGACCTAGCAAGGAAAAGAATGAATTTAAGTGCAGTCTATAGAGAGATAATGTGAAAGCTATAATCTAAGTGAAAAATGGCAATGTTGCTAAGATAAGGCCCCAACCACCAATCTCCTTGTCAAACCTGGCCATCTGTCAGCAGAAACCTGATTTACTGCATATAATAATGCTATACTTGATTACTACTATACTGCTATAAAAGGCTCCTGGTGTTTTTTTTAAGCACACCAAAAGCTACTTTCTAGCAACAGAAAAGGGTTAATAAAACACCTCCTCAGAAGCCAAGCTTTATGAAACCAGGTTTCAGAACTTTAAATCAAATTTCACCCAGTTTCAATGTCACTGATAGATTAATTTCCTTTATAAATAAAAATATTTTTAAAAGGGAAACAAAAACCAACGAAAAACATAAAATGATAGTAAATTACATCAGATGTACCCATATAAGTAAGGCTGCTTGCATGATGCTTGCTTTTTATCTAGATTATTTTGATGCAGAGCAATTGCAAAGAACTTTAGAAAAGACACTTAAGAAACATTCCTACCATACCACTATTCAAGAAAACCATTAATAATGAGGTCACTTTGCTTCATTTGATAACTGGTCCGGACATCCAAACTGTTTGCAAGACCAATAATGACCTGAAGCATCCTTGAAGAGGGCCTGTAAGCACTACATACAACAATGACATAACAAACACCTCATGTTGTAACAACTCAGATGAATGTATCTAATCCAATTCTTCCCCTTCCTACATGCCAGGACAAAAACGCCTGTGTATGAGATTCATCCTTCACATCAAATACCCACTGAGAGAAACAGCTGCAGGTACTTTCTCAGGTTAATCAAACAAATCAGATAACAGCATCCAGTAACAACAAGATGATTTTTCTCTCTAAACAACAGCCCTACACTGCAGGTGGTTTTGTCCCATAGTGAGCAAACAGGAGAAAAACACAACCCAAGCAGCTGCTCATTAGGTGAACACCATTCTGCCTGCACAGCAAATGAAGCAAATGGCATGTGAAAAAATGCCACAGTTTGCAGTCACGCAATTAGACATGGTAACATAGCCATTTCCAAAAGAGGAGGGAATACAGGTACAAATTACAGTTGCACAGGCAATTATTTCTGGGAGTTTATAATTTTTGATGTTCCTGGACTTTAACCTCAACATTTCTTTTAATGAGGCTTGTTTCCAGCTTATTTTTTTCCTATTATACAATAACAGATAACTTTGAGCAATCACCTACCTCCTATAAAAAATATCCATCCCCAAATAATTATTCATCCTGAACAGAACACTTTATTTAAGGGCACTAGGAAAATACTCTATCAGAACAGACCAAAACGAACACAAACTGTATAGGTCCTCACCATAAACATTATAAAACAATGAAAATTTATTGCAAGCTTACCTGATACTCATTGGGCCAGAAAGTGCTGACAGCCAACTCCGCTCGAAGCCAGTCTTTGCCAGTGGAGCCAGTGACGTTCCAGATGGGATTAGCCAGTGGCCCTTTGTTCACCCTAACTAGGATGTTCAAAGTCCCTGGGTTTGCTCCATTCTTGCTGTACAGAAGGTAGCTAAAATCAATGCAGTGAGTATCATTTTCTTTCATCGTTGGAAGCTGAAGTCGAGTCTTTTCTCCAGGACCATGGTCTGAGGAAATCACTATCATATATGATCCTAAACAATGGGGGAGTGGGAAAGAAAAAGAAAAAAAAATAGTAGTAAGGAAAAGGATAAATGCCAAGAAACTGATTGCTCACTGTGAAAAGGATGGAATGCATAGGTTTTCACATCCCAAAAATCTCAAAATTCAAGCAGCAAGAACTCCAAGTTAAAAAATGTCTTAGAACACCACTGAAGCAGTATCTACAGAAGACATCACAGTTATCTACACAAGGCATCACATATCTCTGAAGACCTATCTAAATGCTTCCCCCTACAATTTTTTCTCTCTCCTGTTTTAGGATGAGATAATTAGACATAGGATCACAGAGGGACTGAATAAAAATAATAGCAAAGGTTCATCATTACTCTGAGGTCACTGAGACCAAAATTTTCTCAACTTGCTCTACAGGTTTCCTGAAAACTAAAAATATGGAATAATAAGATCCACATCCCTTAACGCATCTTTATTACATCTTGCTTAGAACATCAAGCCACATTTGTACTGAAAAGTTGGGTCTGCTGCTCCATTTGTCAATGGATTTGATGGGATAACAGAAGTTTCTATAGCTAGAAGGGAGCCCATCTTCTAAATTTATTTTACAAGCATACAGATGACAAAACAAACTGAGCCTGTCTAGCTACAAAGCCAGAAAGCAGAAATCAGATGTTTAAACAGGTTATACAGGACATAATGCTGAAAAAGTTTGTTCTGCTGTTCTGCAGAATGGACAGTAAAGACAGGGCTACCATTTATACTAGCCCTAGAGGAGCCTCATTTGTTCAAGAGTGAGAACTTGATACCAAGTACTATCTAGTAAATGAACCCCACAGAACAAAGCTTCCAAGACACAGCATGCCAGGCAAAACTTCACAACCAAGTGAGAAACTCCAGCTTGGTATACAATCTGAATACTTGCTGCACGAAAGTTTCCTAACCTGAACTTACTTACCCTCCTGCTTAATAATTCCAGAAGCTTCATGCTGACAGATTTTCTTTCTACCTCCGGACCTAAAGAGCACCATAACAAAGAGCCCTTCCTCCTGAAGAGGGCTTAGATGAAGTCCATCAAAAATACAGTTCAAAAATTAATCTAAATTTCAAAAAATGATAGGTTTGTGAGTGCTTGTCCAAATGAGTAGCCCCATAGATGTCCTGCGAGTATGTACATGAATGAGCATTTATTGTTGGAAAATTGTCTCTGAAGTATATATTTGTGTAAGTTACGACTATTCTATATGTCAAGTTTTGCCCTTTGATTTTTAGGCAACAAGGAACTATTGTGTTCCGGTATGCCCTAAACAGCTGTATTAATAGTTCTGAAAATTGTTGACATCTGTTGCTCAGGAGAAAATATATACACACACACATACATTAAGTCACTTGTATGACATGCTAATTTACCAGCCTGTAAAGCAATCCTGTGCTTAAAAAAAATGTAACAAAAGAGAAGGCAACACTACAGAACGAAAGCAGGTCTTATTAAAGTACAATTATTTTTTTAATAAAAATAAAATTTATTTTCTTTTATCTTTAAAATAAAGGTTTAAAGAAAACTCTACTATAACATAAGCACCTAGAATATCAAGACTTGACTTTTGCAGAATTTTTGAGGTTTTTTTTTCTTTCAAATTATCTCAAGATAAAACCATTGGGAGGAAATTAAAAATCACAAACAAATTACAAGAAATAAACTAGAAGTGTTTTGAGATCTTGTTCCTATACTAAGCTAATCTACTATAGCCTTTGGAAGCTGCAACATAGATTTGTCTGCGTATCAACACATTTTATAGTTCTCTACTTTTTCAACCTCATTTTTCATAATTTAAAAATACTTAACAGTAGATTTGCATATATCTATCTGCATGTGTTAGTCCTGCAGTATTTCACGAAATGTTCCAGACATCATTCATAAACCATTTATCACAAAGACAAAGCATCTGCTCAGCATCTCACGAACTACTCCCCCCCATCCCCCTTTTTAAATTTCTTAAGAGGCTATGTAGCCCACAAATGTATACAACCTCACTTCTTCCTCAGTCTACCTGCTCCAAGAAAATCAGAAGCCAATGCCAAAGTAAACTATACAACAAATTTAAATCTTTGAAAAACACAAAATATGTTCTTATGCCTTTTATAAGAAAGTCACTCTTTATTTCTAAAGAAATACTATGTAAGTACTAAAATAGGATTAAAGATGTGGGGATTTTTTCCCATTTAGTACATGCTTGTAATGTCTTAGGTCAAAATTTAAAAATCTTATGCAAAACCTTAGATACTAGCCCTAGATACTCTCTACTGTTTCCTTTAACATTGAAAACTATATTTTGTAGTACGCTACTTATGTGGCGTGCAATCCATTAAAATAAATAAGGCCACAAACATGAATAATAGAAATTATAGAACAAACAGTGTTTGAAACAAAAGATTTATAATTAGACGTCTAGCTAAGTTTGAGGTAGCATAGCATTGATGAGAATAAGCTATAAAGTTTTCAAACTTGAAATCTATTGGCTAATACTTTTATAAAGCAACGCCCATTGGATGAAGGATCACAGTGGGGATGCATTCCTATGAAAATATGTGCTCACAGAATTAGCACCGAATGCCCCTTCGCACAGCAAAACAAATGAATGTATTTCGTAAGTGTTATTGAAATGAAGCAAAAGGATGAAATAAAACCAGTGCCAGAAGAGTTTCTTTTAATTTTTAAATAATTAATTAGCTACAGCAAACAGGAACTGTGCTGATATGAGATAGTAATTTATAGAACTATCCAAAAAATTGCCGAAATACACATGAGTATTAAAAACAAGACTTTCAAAAGGTAATGTACACTCTGGTGTACACTTAGATATTAGCACACGGAGATCATGAGTGGTCAGGCAAACATCTGACCTGTTCTCATGTACAGCTACTGCAACACTCATGAGCATGTAAATGGGCAGACATTATTTATATTTATGTACAAACGATGAAACAGAGGCGTAACTGCATATGAAAAATAAGAAATCACACACACAAATCTGTAATACTGTATTATTACCAAGTCAAAACTTTTTAGTTATTAGATGTATTTAATAAAAGGATGACAAAACAGTTAAGTGGCCACTTTGCAGAGCTAACCAACTCCTTGGATTATTATTATTAGTGGCAATATTGGCACAGTAGAAAAGCAAGAGGTGGCAAGCAAACCCCAGCAAAACACTTCAAGTACCAGAAAACAATTACGCAGATATTTAAAACAGACAAACAGTTAAAACAGAGAAACAACAAGAGGGCAGGTCATCACAAGCTAGATAGCAAGATATTTTTGGACTTCGCAGAAATGTGAAGTGAGGGAAATACTCACAAGCTTATTAACCCCTAAGATTAACTAACTATTTGATATTTTTTATGAGAATTTAGAACAGCTGTTAAAGCTAACTATTCACAAGAGTGCTCCAGGCTGGAGCAGTGGAACAGGGTGAGGAGGAAGGAGCAGCAGTGACCAAGTGCTATGGATTGACCACAGCCCCTGGTCCCCATCCCCCTGTGCTACTGGTGGGGAATTAAGTTAATTTTTCCCCAAGTCAAATTTTGCCCACAATGGTTGGTAATTGTGATTTCCCAAAGAGTGATCTCCCTGCCTCTGTCTCAACCCACGAGCTTTTTCATCTTCTTTTCTCCCCTTGCGCTGTTGAAGAAGGGAGTGAAAAGTGGCTGCGTGGGTGTCTGGCCAAGGTCAACCCATCACAGTTGACAAAAAGGTAAACAGTAGCACTTAGATAGTTTTACTTAACAGCACTTAGATCTGCATATACTAGCTGTTTTATTAAATCCCAGTGGTGATAGGCTCTGTGTCTTTTGGCATTGTTATTGGCCTGACAGATCAAGAACAAGTAGATGTAAAACACTATATTTACTTATTTCTCTTGCAGACCAGAAAGAAAAAAACCCAACTGACCTGTGCTCGGTTTCTACTAAGATTTTACAATAAGGAAGTTGCAAGTGAGTTGAACCATTAAAAATAGAAATTAAAATAAAAAAATTAAAAAAAACTTATTTTGGGATATGAAGAAAGAGAAGCAACACAAAAAAAGCACAAGTTCATTTTTCATTCTTACAAGACAGAAAGGATGAATTTCATCTTCGGATGCTGCTCTAAGAAATTAGAGGCAAAAAGTATCCAAAGTAATCATTTACACCCGGACAAAGAGACATTACTCATAACTATTCCTTTCACTGTTGATTTTCCACTATGCCCAAGTTCAAAGTTTCGAGTTACTGTGTCAGCAGAGGTGTATAAAATGAATCACAACTCACCAGTAACATTTTTCTTGAAACATGTAGTTTCACACTGACGTTCCTTTCCTTCATCATCCTTACAGTAATTCCCAAAAGAGTCTTTCCCATCCTTGTGATTTTATTGTCTTCAAAACATAGCAAATGTTCTCTTACACACACTTAAGTGTTATTTTTCCTGGTTTTATACAGTTTATATTTTTCCAACTCAAACTCCACCTTCCCATTTTTGCTTTTCTTCCCTGAAGTCTCTTTCTATTCATTTGCCAGTTAATAGCTCCTAATATTATTCCTGATCTAAAAAGGTCAATCCAATTCTCTCCTGCATAGAATAGAAACACCAGAGTATTTCACAGAAAAATAACACTGCCTCCTAAGCCTTTACCTAGCTCATGCCAATTCAACTTCAGAATCTGACTTTCAGAAAGATTTTGATGCCTGTTCAGTTTGCTTCAGGACATGGTTTAGTGGATTAGGTGGTGGTGGGTTGACGGTTGGACTTGATGATCCTTGAGGTCTTTTCCAACCTTAATGATTCCATGATTCCGTGATTCTATGATAGGTATGGAATAAGAGACATTAGACTTTTCCTTAGCCATATTACTGAATACTTCTGTATATTCCTCATTGCTTTCACTATGTTTTGTTTATTTTGATAAGCATTGAACTTGATGTCCTAGCTCAGAGGCAAGGACAGAACATTTCAGAATAAATTAATTCCTTAACTAATTACCTGTGAAAAGCCTTAGATTTTATCCCTTACTGAAAAACAAAGCTTTCTTACCATCTAGCAGTTAATCGCAGGTAAGAAATCATGCTAAAATTAAAAAAAAAATAATAATCCTTAAGTAAAATATGCCTGCTGTAATATACCAATGTGGCAGATCAGTTTGGCGATCAAATTATTTTCTCTCACTTCCTTGCTCCCTGAAAAATGGGCTTCTATTTGAAGTGTGAAACTTGTAATTTTCAGCAGGCTAGTCTTCCACTCCTGCAAATCCTCTTTCCTCCAAACAAGTATTAACCACCAAACCATTTCCATTTCAAGGGCACACTGTGGTAACTTCTCCGTCTGCTACTGTGCCCCTTCAGTTACTAAGTTACAATTATGTCATGTTCAGGTTAAAAAAAAATAATAAATAATTAATGAATAAATTAAATATACTCCAAGTAAACCTCCATCTGCTTAGATTTAAAAAAACCTCAAATGATTAAGGCTTCCTCTTCCTCTTTCTCCTTCTGTTACCCAACACATAGTGAAT
Organism: Pterocles orientalis; assembly: GCA_011057875.1. Classification (NCBI taxonomy): domain Eukaryota; kingdom Metazoa; phylum Chordata; class Aves; order Pterocliformes; family Pteroclidae; genus Pterocles; species Pterocles orientalis. The sequence continues at coordinate 107,343 of WKFP01014843.1, read as the reverse complement.
ACCTGCCACCCCAGAACAGAGAAAAAAACAATATTAAAGAAATTAAGAAAAACTAGAGACAATATTAAGCTTTCTAATTTTAATGCCCTGCCCATCAGCTCAGTTTCATAGCTTAAGGAGCCTATCTAAAAATAAATGTAAAGACACTATAATCCCACTTAAAAGACGCTACTTGACATACAAACAATCTGCAATGTCATTATCTCCTGACTGGCCTGTCAGTCAGCAGCTTTCATTCAAAAAAAACAAAAAAAAACAAAAAAAAAAAACCAAAAAAAAACCAAAAAAAACCCCACACCAACAACGTTATTGCTGTAAACAACACAAGAGTTCTCCAAAATTTATTAAAATGGTTACATTTCAGAGGTATCTTTCACCTTACTTTCTTGCAGTATAATTCCCTTCACAAGACTCAAATTGCTGAAGGCATGATTCAATTTCTTTACAGATTGTTAAAAATGAAAGGGAAAAAATAAGGATCACTAATTTCAATTTCACTGTATAGGTCACTGCCAACACACCACAACTCAAATACAAGTCAAGACTCTGAATTTACTACAAAGATGAAAAACAACAACAACAAAACCACACAACACAAAGACAAGGGAAATTTTTCCAAAGGATTATTTTTTTATTATACTTCCCACAGAGAATATTATTAAAATAACAAACCCTAAACAGGTCATTAAGCTACACCATGTAAATAAAGGCAGAGTACTCACTCATTTAAACAGAAACTCAGCCTAACGGGCTGCAATAGCTCATCTGTTTTGCAGACACTGCAATTTCATATGATGAGAAAAGGTGTCCTGCCCTTCAGCCTGTACATGATCATGCCAAAAGCACTTCTCTACAGTGAGGTCATGTAACCAGGATTTCCCCATTTTCCACACCCACAGAGGTAAAGCAACAACAGGGAGACAGCTTGACAAGGCAGCACAGAATAGGATGGATCCAGGCAAGGGTAAATCAAAGCAGCACCAGGTCAGCCACAAAATTAGTACTGTGGGTGCCACAACACTTTACCAGTATTCACATCTGTGATACTACCGGCGTGACAGTGTTATCACTTATGACTCATCTATCCCATAGCAACAACAACAAAAAAAAATGTTTGCCAATTAAAATGAAAAAAAAAAAAAAGAAAAAAGAAAACCCAACCATATTTCAAAGGTATGCCAGTATTTGGAGTAAAGTTGATGAAGTTTTGACTGAAAATCATTCCTCAGGCTATAAGCAGCTACAGAAGTTCTGTTCCCCTTGTCAACATTTTTCATATGAATAAACATGAAAAATACATATTTTTGAAGTCTTTGAATTCTTAGTTTTCTCAGACATAACACTAGCATCCTGTGGATTTGTTTGTACTGATGCAAAGAAGACACGATGAGATACCAGTTTCTGAGGTATGATAATCTAAGTCTTTTCACCTTGTTTTTTCTTGTGATGGATTTTTAGCAAATACATAGGCTTTAAACACTCCAAAATCTGAGACAGAAAAATGTCAGCAACTGAATTTTGTAATGGAAGCTTGCAGCATCTGTACAAAAGAGCATTTATCCTATGATGTGCTCCTTTGAACAGTCTCTTCCAACAAAGTATTCAGAAAATGACATTTGATACAGTGCATCAAGTAAGCTCATGAAAAGACAGTGTTACTTAACAGTAAGCTGCATTTAAGTAACCAAAAGGCACATGGACTAGTTTCGCATTTATCTGGGAATTAAGCAAGGCCCTCAGTCATGAATTTGTAAGATCGGATAGCTAAGATGAAAGCAACAGCACCTCCAAGTTGTCTGAAATTCTGTTGTAAAGCCATAAATACCCCATGGGTGGTGAGACAGCAACTGTAGGATGCTTCTCAGTCACCCTGGGGCTGATCTGGCTGCCCAAGCAGCAGCATACATTGGTCATCTACCTGTCTGGAAGAAAATGTATTTTCTAAACAAAACTTTCCCAAGAAAGGTCCAAATTGAGAATAATATCAACTCAGTATAAAGTTACTAATTGGGATATTTGAAATAACTGGGTACCATTTGTGCCTGCACAGCCTAAAGCCAGTAAAGGTGTTCCAACACACAGCTCCTCCCAGAGCAGCAGCTCACACTGCCAAACCTCAAGGCATTCTGCACCTCCTGGGGAAAATTCCTCCTGTAACAACACAGACACCTACAAACACTTGCAACAACTTCACTCTATGAAATACAGGTGTAGAAAAGAGTTGAAATCCATTTTGTTTCATCATTGCTGTAAACTCACTTATCTGGGTAAGATGAGCAGTAAGGCACAGACATCTCCCCGTGTCTTAGTTTTGTTCCACCTATTTTTGTGGTAGACATTTCAGGATGAAACACCAGTGTTGGCCATTCTGCATCCACCTATGGGACTAGGATGACATCATATCATCACCACTACCAAACATAAACTAAACACTCGAACAGACCCTCAGATGAAAGGGCATTTGGCTTTTCCAAATGCTGATTAAAGAGAAACACTTCACTGAGAAGGTTACAAGCAGAGAGAGATCAAATTATCCACTTCCTCTGCAGAGTATTATTTATTTGGAAAGAAGTTAAAGCAAAATTAAAAATATTCTAAGGTAGACTGTCTTACAGAACGTGTGAGCTCTGAGCATTCGTGTAGGTCTTTGGGGTACACTGCATTTGCTGTGGTGCGCAAAAACGAGTTCACGGAGAATTCACAAATGTCAGCTGAGGCAACCTGAAAACTTGGTGCTGCTGAACACAGATATACCCTGTCTCCTCAGGGCACTCATTGGACCCTTGCATGAACCAAATCAAGACCCAAATCCAGCAAAAAACAACCCGAGTCTCCTGTCCCCCTGTTCAGAGAAGCAAGGGGACAGCAAAGTTTGATTTCTTCCCAAGCGAAATGGGAAATGAACTGACTCCTGGAACCGCTCAACAAGCACCAGAGCCAGGTCAAGATACAAAAGGAAACTGAAGCTGTAAGACACAGAAAGAGACTTTTTCCCCAGAAGAAAAAATAAGTTTAGTAAAAAGCAGCTTCTTCCAAGCAGATGGAAAGTCTTCGGAGAAAGCTCAGAAAAAGCTTTAGGATTACTTTTTCTTCACTGTCAACAAAAAAGAAAAAAAAAAATTTCCTGCTAACTCTTTAGGCTTTTTTTTCCCCCTCCTAAGTACTAAGTAGCATTTAGACTTTAACTGAATGGAAAAATATAATTTTTGAAAGAGCATTCATATTCAGTGTCTTTAACACACTAATCATTCTTCCAAAAGTAACAGTATTTAAAGTGAAGTGAGAAGATACTTATTCCTCCCAGTTTAAGACACTGAAATTGAAAACAGAAATTAAACTGGTCATTCCCTGGATGAGTGTGTGACAACAGAAAATAAGAATTAACACTTTGCCAAGAATACCTCTCCCAGGGATTACCAACAGTTTAATAAAGGCTCAAAAGCCATAATCACTACCATATGCAACATCAGATGACAATTGTTATTACAGATCTTTCAGAAGAGGAAATTATATGCCCTATATTTCTCAAAACTAGTCTTGGAATTTTTTTAAGAATTGGAAGTTTATAAAATAGTTTAATTGGAACTTGTTTGGGTTTTTTTGTAACTGTAACAATATTTATTCCTTTATTTTAGATCACTTTTTCTTGACACCACATAATAATTTTTCCTGCTATGAAAACAATTTCTCTGAGAACACTGCTGTATGCAACGGTGATCTGAAGGATCATCTTTTACTTTCAGATTTTATTTCTTTTTCAGGTGTAGGACCTACATTTAAGGAGCTGTACATCCTTTTGATTAAATGTACAACATGAATTAAGAACCAACTACTAATAAGAGTTACCACTGATAAGAGTTTCGAAAAACAATACAGAATGATGTTTAAATCATGGAAATAATACTTATCTATACACTTAGAAGATAGATTTAATAGCAAATTGTTATCTCTTCTTCAAAATATCACCGCTCTCCCCTCCAAAATACTTTGTAGTGTTCACACTCCAGCTGAGAACAACCAGGAGTCATGTCTTTACCAACACAATTGCAGTACTATTTAGTGGACTTAAGTACTTGCTAATGAAAAGAACGCTGGAAACATTAACATTTATTATTTCCAAGGAAGTCTCAATTGGTCTTCAGACCATCAACTATACACAGTTATGCATATTTGTAAAATAAAATCTTGAGCAATTTAACAAGTGTGGTACATTAACGCTGAATGCCCCATAAAGCCCTGAATTTTACATACACGGAAACGGCTAAAAAAGGAACATCTACAGACAGCGACTTCTGGAATTTCTTTTGATTTCCCGGTTACTGACCATGATGTTGATCTTGCAATCACAAACAGCCCTCTAACACAACCTAAAGAGAACAATCAAAATCCATGGGTCCTACATAGCCAAAAAAATGCATTGAGGAATCCTATCCAAGGTTATGAGGATTCATAATCCATCATATTAAATACCATGGAAACAAGATTAAAAACTCTAAATATCTGCTGTGCACCTGAAAAAAAATCATAGAGGCAATAAAAACAAAAACAGACTGAAAAAACCCACCCAAAACACTGCTGAAACATTTGTCTTGATACACTAGGGAGGCTTAGAAAATACATTAAAAACTGAAGTTCAGAAATTAGAACTCCTTTCTCTCCTAGACTCTAGCGCTCACAGCTGAAACAGACGCATGGATTTTATGGCGTATGACAACTCACCATGCTTCGCGTCTTGCTAATAGCCCTCCTTTCCACAGATATCAGCTACTCATCTCTCCCAAATACTTAAACTGATTAGCATTAATACATTACATTCAGAGTAATGGTTATAACCTGTACTTAGTTTGATGTTTGCTGCATCTCCATCAGGCATGATGCAGGCTAGGATGCCTGAGAAGTCATCATATTTTCCATCTGAATTAGTTGTTCTAAAGTAAATGAATAGATAGATAAATAAATAAATAAGCTCTCCCTATAAACCCTCGCCTCTCAAATTACATTAGCAGCTCAGTTGGGTTTACACTCTAGTACACACCATCTTTCTTCTACAGATAAATACTTTTGAGATGGATGAAAACAACCCTATCTATTATAAAAATCACTCATGCTAACATATTAGCATTTTTTTATACTGTTTTGAAAGAAATAATTTGGCTTAGTGGTCAGCAAAAGGAAGAACAGCAAGGAGAAAGACTGCATATAAACTAGGACTGCTGTTTTAGAGAAAACTTGAAATTCACATCTGTCAATGGGGTTTGGTAGGTTATTTTTGCTGTTTGGGGGATTTTTGTTTTGTTCTCAGAAAACTTCTCTGTTTATGAAGACAGGCCTCTTTCCTCTTGACACCACATTTTCCAATTAATAAAAATTTTAAACAGCTTTTTCCTTCCACGTAGCTAGTTTATACATGCTAATGGTATTTAAATCCTCCTTTATTTTGAATACTGAAGTTCAAAATGCCAGTAAAATACACTGAGCATATTCATCCAAGCCGATAAAACATTCCTGTACCTGCATGAGGTTAACAGCTAATCCTTGGCACCAATTAATATGATTAACTTAAAGTTCTAAAAAATACAAATCTGAGAAATCTACCAAAGATGTACCATACGACGGACGAGAATCTAGTCCCCATATCAGACAGTTTGTGAACTTTCAACATTAATATTCATTATTCAAACACTGTACTTAATTATTAGGAGTAGGAATTGAACCCATGTTCCAAACGTAAATCCATGCAAATTTCCTCTGTGACCGAGTTATTTCACGTTTTGTTTTCTCCAATGACACAGCACAGATACCAGAGCACCAAGTCATCCAAGGAGCTATTTCATTTTCCTTTCCTTTTTAAACTGCAATTAAGGTTTTAAATAAAGTTTTTGCCCTTTTACTTCCCAAGAAAATGTATAATTTATCCTGAACTAAGAGCATAATTTCAAACTCTAAAAGTTTTCCTTTAAAATTAGAATTTTCTAAAACCATAAAGGAAATCTGAAGCTGTTAACAACTACGAATCCTAATACATCCTTTAAATGTTCTAAATGTCCAAGTAAGATATTCAGAGTCAAGTCTCAAGAAACATCTCAGAAAATGAAGACAGATTAACCATAGCCGACTAGGAGAGGAGTGTTGCTAGATCTTATTCTCATAAATAAGGAGGGTCTAGTTGAAGAGGTGAAACTTGAGGGCAGCCTTGGTTGCAGTGACCATGAGGTGGTGGAGTTCAGGATCTCATGTGGCCATAATAGAATACAGAGCAGAAGAGCAATGCTGGACTTCAGTAGGGCCAACTTCAGCCTTTTCAAGCAACTGCTAGGGGAAATCCTGTGGGACAGGGTACTTGAAGGTAAAGGGGCCCAAGATAGTTGGTTAGCTTCTTCCAAGCTCAAGATCGGTGCATCCCAATGGATAGGAAGTCAAGGAAGGGTGCCAGGAGACCTGCATGGTTAAACAGGGATCTGCTGGGCAAACTCAAGTGCAAAAGGAGGGTCTACAGCTCATGGAAGGAGGGGCTGGCCACTTGGGAGGAACATGAGAATGTTGTCAGAGGGTGTAGGGAGGCAACTAGGAAACCTACGGCCTCCTTAGAATTAAACCTTGCTAGAGGGGTCAAGGATAATACAAAGAGCTCCTTCAAATACATTGCAGATAAGGCTAACACCAGAGGCAATGTAGGCCCACTGATGAATGACGTGGGTGCTCTGGTGACAGAAGATACAGAGAAGGCAGAGTTATACTGAATGCCTTCTTTGTCTCTGTCTATACTGCCAGAGGCTGTCCTGAGGAGCCCAGTACCCCTGAAGCCCCAGAGGAAGTCAGGATAAAGGAGGAGTTTGCTCTGGTAGATGAAGACTGGGTTAAGGAGCAATTAAGTAATCTGGACACCCATAAATCCATGGGTCCTGATGGGATGCACCCACGTTTGCTGAGGGAGATGGCGGAAATCATTGCTAGACCACTCTCCATCATCTTTGGCAAGCGTGGGAAACAGGGGACGTGCCCGAGGACTGGAGGAAAGCGAATGTCACACCAGTCTTCAAAAAGGGCAAGAAGGAGGACCCAGGTAACTATAGACCGGTCAGCCTCACCTCCATCCCTGGAAAGGTGATGAAACAACTTATTCTTGATGCTCTCTCTAGGCATATCAGGGATAAGAAGGTCATTAGAGGCAGTCAACATGGCTTCACCAAGGGGAAGTCATGCTTGACCAAACTGATAGCCTTTTATGAGGACATTA
>WKFP01014843.1:70462-90100 GCA_011057875.1 Pterocles orientalis | reverse complement strand
TCGCCGACCATGGGGGTGTTCAAGAAACATCTGGATGTTGTGTTGAGGGATATGATTTAGTTGGGAAGTATTGGATATGGTTGGACTGGATGATCTTCTAGGTCTTTTCCAACCTTATAATTCTGTAATTCTGTGAAATTTGGAAGCCTCATCTATACAGTGGACACACTGTATAGAGATTTCCCAATTGCCGGGAAGGGTTCTCCAATCCTCGCTGCATACATGCTCCCCAGCGACTGCAGATCTTGATGATGGTAATACAGGGCAACTGGTGATGTATCTTTCTTAATCACTATCGCTAACTCTATGCAGTATGATTAGGTGCATTACCTTACTTTCTGCTTGCTATAGTAGTTTGCTTGTTGTTTTGCTGCTTTACTTTATCTTGCTTTAATTTATTTTCACTGTATTATTTTTCTCATTATTTTATCACTTTAAACATAAGTAAAAAGCTTCTTTAATTTGGTGCCTGTATTCTTTGTACTAACCCCATCAAATGGCAAAACACGTCACCACCTGCATTCATGCAGCTTCTTCTAAAAGTCATTACGGTTTTAAATTTGTTCACTTTCCCTGCTAAAGCTGTTACTATTATTGCTAAACCCCAGAGAAGTCATCTAGATTTGAATACTACTTCTTTCTAGTAAACTTGCAAGAACTAAATAACTTTTCATCAAGAGAGAAACCACTTATTTCACAGAATCACAGAATCACAGAATGTTAGAGACTGGAAGGGACCTCGAAAGATCATCTAGTCCAATCCCCCTGCCGGAGCAGGGACACCTAGATCAGATCACACAGGAACGCATCCAGGCGGGCTTTGAATGTCTCCAGAGAAAGAGACTCCACAACCTCTCTGGGCAGCCTGTTCCAGTGCTCTGTCACCCTCACTGGAAAGAAGTTTTTTCTCATATTCAAGTGGAACCTCCTATGTTCCAGCTTGAACCCATTGCACCTTGTCCTATCACTGGATGTCCCAGAGAAGAGCCTGGCTCCATCCTCCTGACACTCACCCTTCACATATTTATAAACATTGATTAGGTCACCCCTCAGTCTCCTCTTTTCCAAGCTAAAGAGACCCAGCTCCCTCAGCCTTTCCTCATAAGGGAGATGCTCCATTCCCTTAATCATCTTCGTGGCTCTGCGCTGGACTCTATTCAGCAGTTCCCTGTCCCTTTTAAACTGAGGGGCCCAAAACTGGACACAATATTCCAGATGAGGTCTCACCAGGGCAGAGTAGAGGGGGAGGAGAACCTCTCTCGACCTACTGACCACCCCCCTTCTGATACACCCCAGGTTGCCATTGGCCTTTTTGGCCACAAGGGCACAGTGCTGGCTCATGGTCATCCTGCTGTCCCCCAGGACCCCCAGGTCCCTCTCTCCTACACTACTCTCCAATAGGTCAGTACCCAACTTATACTGGAACCTGGTGTTGTTCTTGCCCAGATGCAAGTTTCTAGACTTGCTCTTGTTAAATTGCATTAAATTTTTCCCCGCCCAAATCTCCAGCCTGTCTAGGTCTCGCTGGATGGAAGCACAGCCTTCTGGCGTGTCAGCGACTCCTCCCAGTTTTGTGTCATCAGCAAACTTGCTGAGGGTGCACTCTATTCCCTCATCCAAGTCACTGATGAATATATGAGGGTGGTAAGACACTGAAACAGGTTGCCCGGGGAAGTTGTGGATGCCCCATCCCTGGAGGTGTTCAAGGCCAGGCTGGATGAGGCTTTGAGCAACCTGGTCTAGTGGAGGGTGTCCCTGCCCATGGCAGCAGGGTTGGAACTTGATGATCTTTAAGGTCCTTTCCAACCCAAACCATTCTATGATTCTATGATATTGAATAGCATTGGTCCCAATACTGAACCCTGGGGGACTCCACTAGATACAGGCCTCCAACTAGACTCCATCCCATTCACCACAACTCTCTGGCTTCTTTTCTCCAGCCAGTTCACAATCCATCTCACTTCCCGATCATCCAGATCGCACATCCTCAATTTAGCCGTGAGGATACTGTGGGAGACAGTGTCAAATGCTTTCCTGAAATCGAGATAGACCACATCTACGGCTTTACCATCATCTATCCACCTGGTAACGTCCTCATAAAAGGCTATCAGGTTGGTCAAGCATGACTTCCCCTTGGTGAAGCCATGTTGACTGCCTCTAATGACCTTCTTATTCCTGATATGCCTGGAGACAGCATCAAGAATAAGTTGTTCCATCACCTTTCCAGGGATGGAGGTGAGGCTGACCGGTCTATAGTTACCTGGGTCCTCTTTCTTGCCCTTTTTGAAGACTGGAATGATATTCGCTTTCCTCCAGTCCTCAGGTACCTCCCCCATTTCCCACGCTTGCCAAAAATGATGGAGAGTGGTCTAGCAACGACTTCTGCCATCTCACTCAGCACCCGTGGGTGCATCCCATCAGGACCCATGGATTTATGGGTGTCCAGATAACTTAACTGGTCCTTAACCCAGTCTTCATCAACCAGAGCAAACTCCTCCTTTATCCTGACTTCCTCTGGGGCTTCAGGCATAACCCAATTCTTCAATTATGGCTATCAAAGCTAGAATTAGCAACTCAAGCCCTCTGTCAGGTTGTCAGCTTTCTTTCCAGGTTAATTCCCTACTTTTAAAATTATCAGAAAACCTGATGTCACCATTTTATGCACACATCCCTACAACACATCAAACATCACACTTATTATTCGCTTCTTATTATTGTAAATATTTTTGGAAAGACGGGAGAGTAAATAGTTTTTGCTACATTATACTAAGGAACGCTTTTGAATCTGGACTCAGGATTATTAAGCAGATCCTTGTTCTTGCCATGGCAGGAATATAAATCCAAGAGTTCTGTAATATTAGTAATAACATTCACAAATCACAGAAGAACATAATCCAGTCTTCTTCAACAGTACATGAATTTTATGGAAGACTCAAACAATTTAAGGTCCACTGATTTTCTAAGCAACTTACACAACTCCATCTTTGCATGCATGTGAAAAACTGAAGGGTTAAAGAACTGAAGACACACCTCCGTGAAGTAATCTGAGATGGAAGAATAATTAAGTGCACCCACATGGCTTGTTTCTTAGTCAAGAAAAACTTGTCAGCCCGTGAGCAATGCAGTGCTCCAAGTGTCACAAAAGCATTAATTAATTAAGCTGGGATGATGATTTCACAATTTTTGAGATGGGCAAACTGACATCTTTCCTCAAATATCCAGTGCCTTGCCACAGCTCCTCCTAGAAGAAACTTAGAGGGCTGTACCTAAGCATGTCTTTGGAGACATTTACTTTCCTCGAGTCTTCAACATCTTCACACTCTCTCCAGATAATGAGGTACCATATTGCTTCAGCCTATTAGATTTAAAAGAAAAAAAAAAAAAAGGCAAGTTCTGGATTACAGAAACTACCTTCATTGTCTGATTCTTCTCACATAGAGGACACAGAAAGTTCTCTATATTACATCACGCAAAAAAAAGGTAGAATTTTGCTCTCCTCAAATAAAAAATAAATCCTAAAATGAGAACAGCCTCAAGGCAGACTCTGCATGTTACATTATGACCACTCCAAGGTGGCTTCTAAATAGTAAATGCACGAGTCACTATTACTTTTATTATGATTTGATCAAACTTAGCAATGTTTATACCAATATAAACTCCCCTGGCACAACTTGAGGCCACCTCCTCTTGTCCTATCACTTGTTACTTGTGAGAAGAAACTTGACACCCACCTAGTTACAGCCTCCTATCAGGTAGTTGTAGAGAGTGATAAAGTCCCCCCTCAACCTCCTTTTCTCCAAACTAAACAACCCAGTTCCTTCAGCCACTACTCATAAGACTTGTTCCCTAGACCCTTCGCCAGCTTCATTACTCTTCTTTGGATATGCCTTTTATGAAAAAAAGATCATACTTAAAAAATTTATTTACTCTTAGAAGAACTGCAAGTCTATTATACTTAATTCCTCATATCATCCATTACACAGACTTTCTGAAAAACTTGTCTTCAGGAGGTGGCAGGAACAAAATCAAGTTGTTCTTCCTCTTGGGACTACACTATGCATTCTGGTTATTATTTCTGCATGGTTTCAAAGGTTTTCCTAACACCATTATTATCTTGATTTAAAAAAGTTATAAAAATCCATTATTTAAGTCTAAGCTAAAAAATAGTACCAGGATTTATATTTTTGTATCTGTTTTACAGGTTTAAGATTAAAAAAAAAGCGTGCTTTGGTATCAAAATTGCACATAGTTTTCTTGTATTTTAGTTTTTAGATTTATCCATTTAAGTTTTATTTTACTGTTCACTGTAGTTGTACAGAAATGAAAATATACAAACTTTATATAATCATTGATGGAGTATTTCAAACACTGAATATTTGAGAAATATTTCAAGATTTTTTAAAAAAAATATTGAAGAAAAACACATAACCAAAATGCAATCTACTTAGGATTGGCAGCATTGTTATTACGTAAAACGTTAGTTGCCATAACAACTTGGAACAGTTCTACATCCATTAGAAATCTTTTGCTCTCTCTTTATATGTATGCTTATTTTTAACCCTGACTTCCTCCTGATGCACTTTTTGCTAGGCAACCTCATTAACTAAACTCCTACTGTGTCAGATTGGCAGATACAATTGCAGGCATTCCCACAGCCAAACAAACATTTTATCTTCACACAAGCTGTCAGATGTGCCATATATCTTATAAATGTGGGTCTGAGACTCCTTTAATTACGTTCTCTTCTCTTAGAGAGCAAAAAATCTCCAACTTCTTCATCCCTAAATAAAGTGTCTAAAGACTTGAAACTACTATACTGTGCCAGTTAATGGCACAATACACTGCAATTTATGCATACACTTAATACAGTCAGGCAAGTCATAAAACTCAAAGTTTAAAAACACTAAAATAAAATTATACCTACCTTCTGCAATTTTACAAACTTGTACTATCTCAGAGTAGACTGAAACTTGTGAAATAATTTATTTTACAGCTATATTTAAATTTTAAAAACTTAGACAAAGATTTAAGAAAATTTTAGCAAATCTACTCATCCCTCCTCTCTCATAAATCCCAGATCCTGACATGCATGCTGCTTATTTGTAGAATTTTCATTATGATAAAAAGCCATAACAGTAATAAAACTGTTTGTGCTGCTCCAGGAAACTGTATATAAATTAACACTGGCAACATGAGAAATTAATCAGAAAAATCATGCTAAAATTGTGATTCTTAAAAAAAAAAATAGTGGCATAAGAAGATGTTTCGCTTGAGTTACACTTACTACGAGCAAGTGTATTTGTATCAGATGGGAAGAGTAACACAGGAATCATAACAGCTGTGCAACACTCAATAAGGGAATGTTTTTTCCAATGATCTGCTTTTGTTCCCAACAGAACCATATCTGCTTCCATACATACAGACCACAACAGTAAAAAAAGCTGGGCAATACTTTCAGAGTTAGAAAGTCCCTTTGTCTTCCTGTTTAGAAACAGTAAATCTTATTTTAAATGTATTCCATAGCTACAGAAAATAAGAAATCCAGATTCAAAGATTTCACAGAATAGATGAAGGTTCAGGTTGGGAGGGACTTCTGGAGTAATCTCATCCAAGCCCCCTGCTCAAGCAGGGCCACCTAGGGCCAGTGGCCTAGGGCTATGTCCAGACAGCTTCTGAATATCTCCAAGAATGGAGACCTCACAATTTCCCTGGGCAACCTGTGCCAGCGCTTGGTCACCCTCACAGTGAAAAAGTGTTTCCTGATGTTAAGACAGAACCTCCTGTGTTTCAGTTTGTGCCCATTGCTTCTGGTGCAGCCACTGGGCACCACTGAAAAGAGCCTGGCTCCATCATCTTTACGCTCTCCCTTACACGCATTGATAAGATTCCTCAATTTCCTAGTTCACTTAGGTGCAAGACTGTACATTTGCTCAGATTTAGAGAAAAATGACAAAGTGCTAGTGTGAGGCATGGACCCTACCAGATGAAAGAAGGCCCAGGACTAAAAATGAAGCATCATGTAAGAGCTGTACGTTTAAGCAGGCCATCAAGAGAAAACTCTCTCAGAGCAAAAATATCTGCTTTCGGTAAAAACATGTAATTATTTTAATTGGTGATCTGTCCTTCTTAATTCGTTCGGAAGATCAGCTGTGATCTTATGAAGCTCAAAGCATCAGGAGACTTGGCCTTCATCACACCAATTTTACCAGAACAAAATCTGGGCCAGAATGCCATACAGCTTCTCTGTTCTCCCTCATTATGAAAGGACCACAAATTCCAGTTCAAACACAGTCGACCTAAATTTTGCCATATACCATGGCAACATTAACTGTCTTTATGCTCTGGCTTGTAAAGCAACAGGAGCAATTCTTTATCAGTATATGTTACGTCAGTCTGCTCTAAATGAAAAGCAAACAAATCATCCTGCAAACTCTGGGTCATTTTACATACCCCTCATTTACACTGTGTTCCAACATGCCCACCTATTCATGTAGAGTTTCATCTTCAAGACTTCTTTTCAGAAGAATTAATTTGGTGAATAACTCCTTGATTTCAAAGGTAAATTAAAAATATTGCAAATAGCTAGCATCTCATCAAATTAAGAGAAGATCAGAACTTGAGTCATTATTTTTTTTTGATAAGCAGTGCAAATATGTATGAAAAATGCTTGCTTGTTCTTTTGCCTCAGGCTTCCTTAGTGCATCACTTAGTCTCATTTACCGCATAGAAAGGTACTGGGGGAGGGGAAGACACAAAGGGAATAGTACAATCCTTAAGAACTTGTGCATATATGTTAATGTAAACAAACGCACTGATTGTAAAGCACTAAAATCATGCTGCTGCAGCTTTGGATGTCTTTTTATTGTATGACCTTGTGTCTATATACGTACGGGTTGGTTAAAGCACTTGAGGAGAACGGGAGAGGAAGGGGGGAAGAGTCAGAGCAAAAAGGGGAAGGGATGGCTAGAAAATGACAGTACAAAATCAACATTTTTAATCATTTAGGTGATGAAATAGAACTAGAGGTAGTTACCATTTTAATTAACATGGAAGGTCAAAGACAAACATCATTATATGTAATTCTTCTTCCTATTATAAATTTCAATCAAGTACAGGGGCATTAGAGAACCATGCAAATTACTGTAGGTATTTTAAAATATTAAAATTAACTTGCTTATTTAATGCAAAAAATATCTGCTATCCTATCAGCTCCAAACATGATAAGAATTAGTATATGTATTTCAAGTTCAGATCTTTAATCAAAGTTTGTTTTTTCAAGATCTATAACATTTTAGATCTTACAGAAAACTAGTATGCTGATGACATTTCAGAACGAAGACTTTGTTGTGGTAAATCACGAATTAAAAGCAACATTTTGGTTAGCCTTTAGCATAAAACACTCCCTAACACTCTTGGAAATTATCTGAGGGCAGACCGGTATAGGAGGTGAATTTAGCAATGGAACAAATAAAAATGCAGCGGTCCACACTAAAAAATACTTTTATTTTAGATTAGATCATGACTTTGTTTTATTTCTGAAACTTCATTTCAAAATACAAACATTTAAACAAAATTATAAAATATTTATGAAACTTGCTAAATAATTTAAAGATTCAGTCCATCAGCTTTAGATCTTGTAATCTTGTCAATAAAATTCCTTGACTACTAGTTCCAGTTTTGTACTCACTCTGGATTTTCTTTTCTTAGATAACTGTTCAATCTCACTTAGAATTTTAAGGAGAAGAACATCACCAGAGAAAGCGTTTTTAGTCCCACATTTACAGTGTATATTTGGACGAATGGACAGAAGCATATAATAGATCTTACTTTCAGCGGAAACTTAAGTTTTCTGTTCCTTTAAGTCAATTTTCTTCATTGTAACTCCCATATGCCCCCAGAAGATTTCAGTACATTTCCATGCTGGGTCTCAAAGTGAAGGAAGACAAATAGATCATGGAGATGTAACAACCTCCACACTCCCAATAAAGCTTTTATACCAGTAACTTACAGATAGGTGTTTTCATTTTTTTTTCAACAGGACTAACACAGTGATCAAAAAAATAAAATTACATTCTAAAGGCTATAGGATCTCTTCTGCAAACATGCCACAGTATCCTGGGCAGTCACCTATAGGATTGTGGGCAGGTAAATTGTAGAAACCCTTATGCAAATCTTTAAATAAATTATCATTTTCTAGGCTATTCTGAAAGTATCATAGGTTTTAGTTTCATAAGATTTTGGCTGGCATATTTTTTCCCCTCCAACAAACAAGTGGTTTTCTTCCTTATTTTTACAACTAATTCATTTTTTTCTGTTTTACTTAACTTTCTAAGTAAAACTGAATACAGCACACCTGAATAAAATATAAAACATTGTAACTTACTCCACACTTAAAGAACATTAAGATTTGTAATAAACAAATTTCATTCATCTGTTAAATTCAGTACCTATTCATTATGGCAACCATGCATCACATTACATCTCTCTCCAGTTCAGTAAAACCCTGTTCAATATGGGTGAATGTTGAATAAATACTTTCCTATTCCCCATTTACTTAAACATGAAATTTGATTCCTTGTACAGACCAAATTTTTACTAAAAAAAACACAAAACTTCCAACTTTACCTGCCAAATCTTGCTGTAGTGATGTTAGATCCCATCTGAGTGATATCACAGTTTACTTGGGGAACAATCATAAATGCCATCATAACTAGGACTTCAGTTAAGGATTAAAGACATGGAGCAGATGGGATGCAAGAGACAAACATTTAAATGCAAATATCTTTGTTAACAGGAAACTTAAGAGGAGCTATCAAAGCACATGGAAGAGTGTTGATTTAAGTCAGATACATTCAAAAGTTTCACCCAGCAGGCAAGTCAGCTAAGTCTCCAAGCAATCCAGCTACAGTCCACATATGACTCAAAAAAGAGCAGCAAAGATTTTTTCCAGTTGCCTTTTCAGAAGTCAGTAGGAAACACTTAAAGATCTGTATGAGTACTGCTTCCCTCTTCAAAATGCTATCACTATTTGCTGCCCATATTAAGCAGAAAACACTGAATGCTGTATTGCAACAATATGTTGCTCTGCCCCCAAAGCTGCTATTTCTGATTTACTTACGGAAAAATTACAACCTTCACTAACCCCTAACTGCAATTTTAACTTGCTTTCTCGTATCCCATTTTAGCTGATGCTGGGAAGCCTACCTGAGGGATCTGGTCAAATCCTTGGCTTAACAAAGGCCTGCTCACCAAAATACACACCTACCACAGCTGTCGCCATGACAAAGAAAATACTCCTTTTTCTCCTCTGTCTTAAAAATGTTGAAATTGCAAAATATTACTACCTCTAAAACAGACTCTCTACTGTACACAAAGCTCCCGAATCAAGAAGCTAATGGTACTGCTTGAGCAGATTTGTATAGTTTAATAAGCAGTCTCATATTATGTTTCTTTATTAACATCTTATCAAAGCATACCTTAAATATATAGCTATTATATAAATAATATATAACAACATACAAACATTGCAAGTCCCTCATGGAGGCATGTATGTGTCTCTCCAGCACTGCTGTAACCTCCCACATCAGGGGATCAACACCTGTAAAGGCCAGCTACACTGGACCAAGAAGAAACAGTGACTGAAGCGGTACATGGTTTCAAGCTATCTATGGTTTCAAGAGTGACCACAGCTGTAACATTAGATCCCAGTGCCATTCTCAGGACCTGCTGGCTAGTCCATGTGACTGAGCAGGTGGAGTCATCCCCTGAGATCTCAAACCTGACTGAGGCTTAGGACAAAAGGAACCTCAGTGAAGTCGGGAAGAAACACAGAGGAGGTGGTTGGTTTTAGGAGATGGGAGGGACAGGCTGGCAGAGGGGAGGACTGTTGGGCTGGTGAGAGGTGATCCTGGCCTAAGGAGATGGTGCTGAACTCTTGGCCATACCACATTTCCCCCAACCTGCAAATCTGAAGCTTTTGGGCATCCCTGATATAGACTTTAAAAATGCTACCACTCTGAATATATACAAACAAATAAAATATTTCCACCAAGCAGCCTCCTGGAAACTGAATAAATTAAATTCTCCCCAAGACAGACAAGGACAGACCTAGGTGCCTTCAGAGTTTTGCATTCCAGCTCATTACTCATTTTGCACCTTCAGAGCACACATCCATGCAATCACTTATCCACTTCAGACTGAACAGATAGCTCTGGATTGCACATGTGGAAGCTAATAAGTACGTAAACAAGCTAGAAATGCAAGATCTGAAGTAGGCCAATTATAGTCACTGAAAACTAAAAAGTGACAAAACAAAAAAAAAAGATTCTAAACTAATCAAAATTGTTTTAATGTAAACTTCCCTCACTGGTGAAATAAATGTTTAAAATAGGGCTGAGGAGAATTTATATCACTTTTGCCTACAGTCACTAGATACTACGATCTCTTTGTTGATTGAGTTAAACAGCTGTCACCAATTAAACCTTTTCCTCATGCAGCCACTTTCTGGACACCCTCAAAAAAGCTGAAATTTCTTCAGTCTCACCAAGAGGTACTTTCTGAACCCTTAACCTTGCTTACTGCTCTGTTCTCTGTTCTTTCCCATTTGTCAGCATCTGGTTTTGAAATGAACAAAATTTCAAGGGCAAGCACTCACTGCAGATGCAACTGCATCTGTCCACCAATAGTTTATACTCCAACTGTACTTATATTCATACTTGGCTGTAAGATTGTCTGTGACCCCTGAGATCTTTTGAACCATTGTTTTCCAAGCCACAGCCCCACAAATACATTTACTCATAAATGGCTGACTGAACACAGGTACCAAAACAAAGAATACTCTGTGAATAAAACACTACCTTCATAAAACAAACAAAAAACAATAAAAAAATCTATTTATGCTACCACCTTTAAGCCTCATTCATCCCGTGATACTGCACTTCTGACAATATCACACCAATTGCCTCCCAAGCAGATTATTTTAAATGGCACCCCAAGTTTTGCTTCATTTCTAGCCTTCAAGAAAATCACATCACATCATCAAACTCACAATTGGATTTAAAAAAGAAAAGCAACTTCCAACTTGTGCCCACTTGCCCTCATGCAATCACCATGAGCAAAGTGTATGGGTTCACTTTTTCCATACCTTCCAATCAGGCAGTTCTAGACAACAAACAAGGTCTTTCCTGAGCCTTCTCTTCTGCAGGCTGAACAGGTCCCTCAGCTTCTCCTTGGATGTTCTGTGCTCCAGTCCCTGACTAGCTTGGTAGCTCTTTCCTGGACTCATTCTAGTATGTCCATGCCCCTCTCATACTGGGGAACCCAGATCCAGACACAGTAGTCCAGAGGTGTCTCACCAGCATGGAGCAGCAGGAAAGGATCACTTGCTGCCCGCTGTAGCCCAAGAGGCCGTTGGCCACCTTTGCTGCAAAGCTGCTGGCTCATGGGACACCAGGACTCCCAGATTCTGCAAAGCTGCTTTTCAGATAGCTGGCCCCAGCGTGTGCTGGTGCATGAGGCTGCTGCTGCTCCCCAGGACCAAGGCTTTCCAGCTCCCTTTGTTAAACTTCATGAAGTTCTGTCAGCCCATTTCTGCAACCTGTTGTTTCTGCAATCTGTCCATGACCCTCCAAGCACAGCCCTGCCCTCCAGCACACTGAAGACATTAAACTGACCACTAGCAGGGCTTTAACCCCTGATTACAACTTTCAGTCTGAGAGTCCAGCTAATTTTCCACTCATCATCTACTTGCAGAGCCCATATCGCACTAGTTCAGTGCTAAGTAAACTATAAAAAAAATATGTCAAAGGCCTAACTAAAGCCAAGGTATACAACAAATACTACCTTTTTGTTGTCCATCTAATATCACAGAAAGCAGTGAGGCTGATCAAGTATGATTTGCCCTTTTCAAACCCATGTTGGCTACTCCTGCTCCAACATCTGCCCAGGGGAAGGCAGCAGACCAGCCTGTAGTCCCCTCTAAGTCATTCCTAACTCTGTCCTCATCTCTTGCAGCTGCAGCCTCACTCCCACAGACACAGGGGACAACCCTTACCTGTGAAAACTGAGGTACATGTACTACCAATGTACTTACGGAGGAAACCTTTCCTGTTGTCCTCCACCTCCCTTGCTAGCTTCAACTCTAGATGAGCTTTGGATTTCCTGACTCCATCCCTACAAAAACATGCAATGTCTCCGCATCCTCCCAAGTAGTCTGTACCTGCTTCTGTCTCTGTGCACTCTTTTTGTGCTCGGGCTCAGTCAGGATCATCATGTTCATCCATGATGGGTTTCTGCCATGACTGTTCAACTCTCTGCACAAGACAACAGTCCATCCCTGTGCTCCAGGAGGCTGTCCTTCATCAGCCAGCTCTCCTGGACCCCTTTGCCCTTCAGGGTACCTCCTAATGGGATCCTGCCTAATTTGTCCTTGAACAGGTCAAAAACTGCCCTTCAAAAGTACAAGGCTGTAATTCTGCTGTTCATCCTGGTGACTCCTCTCACAATTTAAATTCAAGTCTCATGATCATTTCAGCTCAGGCTGCTCTCAACCATACTCTAACAGTTCTTCCTTGTTTGTGAACGCAGCACCTCTCAGAGTCTGTGACTGTGAGGCTTTCACCAACTGCATAAAGAGGACTTCGTCTTTCTCCTGCTTTCCATAGGCTGTAGCAGCCACCCACCGCAATATCACACCTGTGCTGATTTAGCTTATGGATAAGGATCAGAGGATATCTACTGTTTTGTACCTTCGCTTCTTTCACCCTCCTTAATCAAAATCTTTATATGAATGCTACAGTAATATTACATGAATATAATCTTATATAAATTATATATGTAAATGAAATATATTAGGAGAAACATGAATTTTATAAAAATGAAAGTAAATTTACATGGCAATTTTAAGGAGATTTTTTTTCTTTTCACAATAGATCAGCTGATCAAATTGCAAGATTTATTTACATTAGAGGAAATCATCTGATTTTTTTGTCTAAAATGTTCCTTGTACATATTTGCCCATGATTGTTTTAAGCTATGCTACACCAACCTTTTAATTGAGAAGGCTGCATTTGCTTGATGCAGCAGTTCTCTTTCTGCAGGCACCTGCTCCTTGGTAACCATCACTGTTTCACTGGCAATAACCTCATATTCTTTATAGACTTAATGAAGTCCAGTGGAGAATGTTTTGCAACAATGTGCTATCAATATGCTCAAAAGGTCTGGACCATATACCTGACTGAAATCTCCAAAAGAAGCTACTTACACAGTTCTCCACCTTTGGAGAGGGCTCTTACTCACAGATGCATAACCCATTGTCTGACTCAAGATAGACTAACTCATCTTCTGGTTTCAGACAATGCAATGAAAAACTTGTGGCTGACAGGGTAGAAATCAGATTATATTTATCATGAAACCCAAAACACAAGCTGCTGTTTACAGCTTACAGGTAATATGACCTACCAACTCCCTGTCTGCCCCTCCTCTCATTTTTATGCCTCTCCTCCTTCCAGCTCCTTAAATCCCTTGTGCTGCTGGCTCTGATGCTTGTCAAACCTTTCCACAGAATCATAGAATGGTTTGGGTTGGAAAGGACCTTAAAGATCATCAAGTTCCAACCCCCCTGCCATGGGCAGGGATACCCTCCACTAGACCAGGTTGCTCAAAGCCTCATCCAGCCTGGCCTTGAACACCTCCAGGGATGGGGCATCCACAACTTCCCTGGGCAACCTGTTCCAGTGTCTCACCACCCTCATAGTGAAAAATTTCTTCCTCATGTCTAGTCTAAATTTACCCTCTTCTAGCTTATACCCGTTACCTCTTGTCCTGTCACTACACTCCCTGATAAAGAGTGCCTCCCCATCTCTCCTGTAGGCCCCCTTCAGGTACTGGAAGGCTGCTATTAAGTCTCCTCGGAGCCTTCTCTTCTCCAGGCTGAACAACCCCAACTCTTTCACGTCCTCATAGGGGAGGTGCTCCAGCCCTCTGATTAATTTCGTGGCTCTCCTCTGGACTCTCCAACAGGTCCATGTCTTTTTTATGTTGGGGGCCCCACATCTGAACACAGTACTCCAAGTGGGGTCTCACGAGAGCAGAGTAGAGGGGGAGAATCACCTCCTTTGACCTGCTGCTAATGATTCTCTTGATGCAGCCCAGCACACGGTTGGCTTTCTGGGCTGCAAGCGCACACTGCCGGCTCATGTTGAGCTTCTCATCCACCAATACCCCCAAGTCCTTCTCCTCAGAGCTGCTCTCTATCCATTCTCTGCCCAGCCTGTATCTGTGCTTGGGATTGCCTCGACCCACATGCAGGACCTTGCACTTGGCCTTGTTAAATTTCATGAGGTTTGCATTGGCCCACCTCTCCAGCCCGTCAAGGTCCCTCTGGATGGCATCCCTTCCCTCCAGCGTGTCCACCACACCACACAGCTTGGTGTCATCAGCAAACTTTCTGAGGGTGCACTCGATCCCACTGTCCATGTCTCCAACAAAGATGTTAAATAACACTGAGTCAAGTCAATTCACTAAGCCAGCTGAATCAAAAAAACCCACAATATTTTCTCTCAGATAATGAATTACATGAAGCTCTCAGTAAGCTCTGATAAGTAAAGCAAGCTTGGAAAGCTAGGGAGCAATCTCTTTACTCAACACTAAGGCATTAGGCTGGTTCACTGCGACCTGTGAAGTTGCAGCCTAATTGGAGACTTACATTGGCTTAATATCTACCTGCAACCGCTGTCTAATTAGAAAGCAGAGCTGTTACTGCCAGTAAGGAGGGAAGTGGTAAGAGCCCAGAAGCCACTCAGCTGCACATTTTCTTTATTTCTTTTAAAAAGTACACAAGTTGAGAGATCTTAAAGCAATCCATAAGCTTGCCATAACCACACACACAGTGGCAAAAGCTGATGGAAGGTAAAGACTGGGTTAGCAAATATCAGCTATAGAAAAGAGGAAAAATTAATGACAACAGTTTCTTCTGTTTGAATGCCACGTGCTTGCTGATCCTTCATTCATCGGAATTAGTTAGGAGAAACCAAATGCACAAGAAAAATACTTAGTTCACACTGTTTGTTGACTTACTCTAAAACAGTATGGTATATCTGATTTGTGTTTATAGATGGCTAGGTTTTCTTCCTCAAGGGAGCTAAAAATGGTTTGATCCAAAATAAGAGTAAATAGCTGCTACATCCTCTAAGCTGCTCTTTAGTAAGACAAAAGAAGAGGAAGTTTTGATTTGGTTTTTTGTTTTGTTTTGTTTTTAAACTGCAAAATACTAAAGCATTGTCAAAGTACTCACAAACCTCTTGGTAATCACCATTTTGATGCATACGTGGTTCCACAATATATTAAATGCATGAACATGAGCACATCATAGAATCATATAATGGTTAGGGTTGGAAGGGACCTTAAAGATCATCTAGCTCCAACCCCCCTGCCATGGGCAGGAACACCTCCCACTAGACCAGGTTGCTCAAACCTCATCCAGCCTGGCCTTGAACATCTCCAGGGATGGGGCATCCACAACTTCTCTGAGCAACCTCTTCCAGTGTCTCACCACCCTCACAGTAAAAAATTTCTTCCTAGTATCTAGTCTAAATCTGCCCCCTTCCACTTTAAAATCCATCACTCCTCATCCTGTTGCTACATGCCCTTGTAAAAAGTCCCTCCCCAGCTTTCCTGTAGGCCCCCTCCAGGTACTGGAAGGAAGCTATAAGGTCCCCTCGAAGCCTTCTTTTCTCCAGGCTGAACAACCCCAACTCTCTCAGACTGTCCTCACAGGGGAGGTGATCCAGCCCTCAGATCATCTTTGTGGCTCTCCTCTGAACTTGCTCCAACACCTCAATGTCCTTCTTGCTTTGGGGGGCCCAGACCTGGACCCTATATTCCAGGAGGGGCCTCACAACAGCAGAGCAGAGCAGAGGGGCAGAATCACCTCCCACAACCTGCTGGACATGCTTCTCTTGATGCAGCCCAGGATCCGGTTGGCCTTCTGGGCCACAAGAGCACACTGCTGGCTCATATTCAGTTTTTCATCTACTGACACCCCCAAGTCCTTCTCCTCAGGGCTGCACTCAAGCCATTCTCTGCCCAGCCTGTATTTGTGCTTGGGATTGCCTCGACCCAGGTGGAGGACATTGCACTTGGCCTTGTTGGACTTCATGAGGTTGGCATGGGCCCACCTCTCCAGACTGTCCAGGTCCCTCTGTCTAGCATCCCTTCCATCCAGCGTTATCGACTGCACCACACAGCTTGGTGTTGTCAGCAAACTTGCTGAGGGTACACTTGATCCCACTGTCCATGTCACCGACAAAGATGTTAAATAGTGCTGGTCCCAGTACTGATCTCTGAGGAACATCACTTGTCACTGGACTCCATTCAGACATTAAGCCATTGACCGCAACTCTCTGAGTGCGACCATCCAGCTAATTCCTTATCCAGCAGATGGTCCATCCATCAAATCCATATTTTTCCAACATCTTCCCAGCACTGTGCAATACACTTCTCTGAACCAGTACAGCTGCCCCAGAGCAGCATGCTACCAAGCTAACTCAATAACAGGTGGAGAGCTGGGCCATTTCTCCTACCTCAGGAGCATAGAGTTAGCTGGAGTATCTCCGGATAGTCCAGCACTGCGCAATGTAAGTGTACCTATATGTTCTTCACTTTTATCTGTTTTTTTTCTTAAACTGTGATTTTATACTGTAGAATAGACAGAGCTTTAAAAGCTATTTCCTCTGAAAAAAAATAAGAGCTAAGTGTATCTTCCCTTCATGAAATAAAGGGCAAAGCCAAGAGCGCACCAGAAAAAAAACAGAAAATTAAAAAAAAAAAAAAAAAAGGAAAGGAATACCCTCGTGCTTTTGTAAGTCTGGAGTATTTCTTAATTGTACCTCCCCAGACAAGGCAGGGTTCTGATACCAGGCAGGTTTTTTACAAGTCTGGTAGGA
Organism: Pterocles orientalis; assembly: GCA_011057875.1. Classification (NCBI taxonomy): domain Eukaryota; kingdom Metazoa; phylum Chordata; class Aves; order Pterocliformes; family Pteroclidae; genus Pterocles; species Pterocles orientalis. The sequence continues at coordinate 73,157 of WKFP01014843.1, read as the reverse complement.
CAGGTATAAAACTTTCAGTGAACAAGTAGACTGGTGTTTTCATAGCTGTCTAATAGGATATTTGTTTTCTGTATACTTTTCCACTGATGCACAGACTCTGCTACAATAAATCTATTTCAAGACCTACAAGGAACCTCTGTTCTTTCTGCTTATAATTCGATAACTTGACTTGGGTAGACCATCACTGCATCTATTCTGCTGTTGTGGATAGCAGGGGTAATGAACCTCAGCTTCCGAGCTAACTAGGGATAGCTGGCTTTATCCATGTAGGCCAGGTTCATCACCCTCTGCAGAAGACAGGCTCACACCTGGCTCACACCTACACCTCATCATACCTTGTCCAGCTCTCCTCTGGAACCCTGCTGACAATCACTGTCGACATGACATTTCTTCTTCAGTTCACACTATCAGAAATAGCAAAAGGAGCATTCTGCATCTACCCGAGATGTATTTATAGTATAACGCCTCAGGCACAGCACACATTGTAAACTGCGGAACATGAGGGGACACTTTGAGATATAAACACAGCTGCAACAGCATTAGAAAACCGCCCCATTTGGGAAGCAGTAGAGTTGAGGCAACATGGCCACCACGTAAATATCCAATGTTCTCAACACCTAGACCCAGGTTTCTCCTCAGAAGAAACTCAATGGCTTACTCCAGCAACAGGCCCTGAAGAAACCAGCAAATCTGCTATGTTAATAATGCAAAGGGATCAAGCTCTTGTAGGGAAGTGGGAGTAAACCAAACGATACTGAGAGTATATGAACTGAAAAGAAAGAACAGAAAGAGGTGCATATCCTTTCCCAAATCACACACAGGCTGGCCTGTGAAACACCCATCATCTTCCTTTGGATAGATAGATGCAAGTGATGCCCTCCCTACAACACATACTCCACTTATACCTCCTCAGGATTGGAGGAGTTTGGGGTCTCAACCATATCCAGGAAAATTCAACTTCTTACCAAGTATTACAAAACACAGGCTTCATCCTTCACGAGAGGATTACACAACTTTTGACAGCCAGGTCCTCTGAGCCTGTGATGTGGCTGAGAGCTCTGGCGAACGGCTTCGTGAATGAGACAAGAGTCCTTTAGGAGGGAGGGTCTGGCAGAAGAAAAATATTACTTTTTTCATTTCTTCTCCAAAATAGACACTATGTAAAATGCAAATCAAAGCTAAAACTGTATGATCTAATTCAAGTTTTCTTGCTTGCTAATTTTAACTACAGTTTTAATCTGATTAACATCCACCCACCTTTGGACAAAAGCAATACATTTGGGAATGAAAAAATGCACTGCATTTTAAAAATAAAAGCCTTAGTGATCATAATTAGTTTGATAACAGCAACTTGAACAAATATCTGTACAAGTAATGATAGAAATGCCCAAATTAAAAATCTTACTATTTTTGAATACAGTTGTCTCATTAGTTCACCACAACCTAAAAAAAAGTTTGAATCTTCTCAGTTGATTCAAAATCTGTTCTGTAAAATAATATTTTGTTATTACTGCAGCTTTAGTCACAGTTAACAAACATCAATGATTAGCACATCAGCACAGGCCTGAAGCAAAAGCACAACATGGGAACATAAGTTATATGCTGAGCAGCAAAAGGGTTAGAGCTCAGAAATCAATACTTAAGCAGACAGGAAAATTTCAGGCACTGTACATGAAAAAAAGTGAAGGAAAGCATCACTTCCCTTTGTTTTCTTGCTATTATGGGGCTTACTAATTTCACCTCATCTTACTTTAAGGTTTTTTTGTTTATTTTTACAGGCATTGATTCTTCTGTGATCGGGGTTGTCATTGCTCAGGTTACAGATAGGTAGGTAATTCAGATACTAGTTTCCGGTTGTGTAATAGGTCTTGTATTAGAAGTGGGATTGTGAATGCCCTTAACCCTGCTGCGAATTCAAAGTGTCTCATGGCTTCACTCATACTACTAAGAGGCTTTGTCTCTGATGTGACAAAAGTGAGAAGTTCACACAGGGAAAGGGAAATAGTCTCTCAGGTCGTGATGTACCCATGAACAAAGGGTTACCACAGCACCTTAACTGCAGAAATATATGGTATTTCTGAAGCTCAGCGCTTCAGACATAATAATCTGCGTTAGTAATCACTGTACATTACTCACTCTTTTATAGGCCTTTTCTCCATCTTATCTGAACACTATTCTTCTTCACACACCATGGTGTTTCCCCTTCACTCCCTCCCCCAAATAGTTGCCAGGCCCTGTTTTTATCTTCCCTTTTCTAAGTAGTAACTTTATTTTACCTTTTTCCCCAACTTCTAAACTGGTTTCTTCCACATCTCTGCCTATAGCTACATTGTTGCTTCAATCTGGCATTCAGTGGACTGCTAAAAATTGCACACAGGTGAGCAGGAGTGGAAAGCAGAGCAATGAGGTCAACCTACAGAAATGTCAAAGCTAAAGAATAGGAGTTCCCTGTCCTTCCTGAACTGAGGGGCCCAGAACTGGACACAATATTCCAGATGAGGTCTCACCAGGGCAGAGTAGAGGGTGAGGAGAACCTCTCTTGACCTACTGACCACCCCCCTTCTGATACACCCCAGGATGCCATTGGCTTTCTTGGCCACGAGGGCACAGTGCTGGCTCATGGTCATCCTGCTGGCCACCAGGACCCCCAGGTCTCTCTCCCCTACACTACTCTCCAACAGGTCAGTACCCAACT
>WKFP01014843.1:50918-70442 GCA_011057875.1 Pterocles orientalis | reverse complement strand
TAAGTGAAGTAAAAGGCCAAAAGTCTCACCTATATGGGGTACTGGTGGATGAGAAGCTAAACATGAGCCGGCAGTGTGCACTTGCAGCCCAGACAGCCAACCGTGTCCTGGGCTGCGTCAAAAGAATCATTAGCAGCAGGTCAAAGGAGGTGATCCTCCCCCTCTACTCTGCTCTCGTGAGACCCCACCTGGAGTACTGTGTTCAGATGTGGGGCCCCCAACATAAAAAAGACATGGACCTGTTGGAGAGAGTCCAGAGGAGAGCCACAAAATTAATCAGAGGGCTGGAGAACCTCCCCTATGAGGACAGGCTGAGAGAGTTGGGGTTGTTCAGCCTGGAGAAGAGAAGGCTTCGAGGGGACTTGATAGCAGCCTTTCAGTACCTGAAGGGGGCCTACAGGAGAGATGGGGAGGCACTCTTTACCAGGGAGTGTAGTGAGAGGACAAGGGGTAATGGGTATAAGCTAAAAGAGGGTAAATTTAGGTTAGACATTAGGAAGAAATTTTTCACTATGATGATGGTAAGACACTGGAACAGGTTGCCCAGGGAAGTTGTGGATGCCCCATCCCTGGAAGTGTTCAAGGCCAGGCTGGATGAGGCTTTGGGCAACCTGGTCTAGTGGGAGGTGTCCCTGCCCATGGCAGGGGGGTTGGAACTTGATGATCTTTAAGGTCCCTTCCAACCCTAATCATTCTATGATTCTATGATTCTATATGACCTCTACATTACAGCTTTCCTTCCTGAGCCACATTCATACAAGATACATATTAAAACACAACTTTCATGACCTTTTGGCTCCCCTCTATTTATACACTTCATAAACACTTACATTAGCCCTGTGCTGAAATGCATTTGGGTCACGCAGGTGACACAAAAGCTATTTACTTTCTGTACAAGGCAGAACTCAAATAGAGCATAACTGACCTTCCAGATCACAACAAATACTCAACACTATTTGTACAAGAAAATTAAAGCTGCACACAAATCTAAGGATGTTCTTTTCATATTTATTTCAGGTGTCCCAGAGGTTTATATAACTCCTGTACCCACTCAGGCCACCAGCTCCCACAGCCCTCATCAGTTGCACCAGCATAACAACTCCTCTTTATAGCTGCACAATGAACTAGGTCAAGGAATTGTCCTTTGGTACACACTTCCTCCCCATCCCCCCACATCATGTTATTATTTTTAATCCACACCAGTTCCCCAATATAACTTACTGCACAACCACATGAACATCAGAGCAACTGGGAGGAGGCAGCAACATGAGAACATTTCTAGGAATGATGGGACACGGCAATGAGCAGGCAGTGACATTCTGCCTAAACTGATATAAGAAATTACGGTGAAAGTGTGGCCTAATATTACTTGTCAACACACTTCCTCTCATCTCTGTTGCCTTTCACCACATATGTTCTCCATTCTAAAATAACTGCCATCTTTCATCAGGGACTTTAAAACATCAGCCTAAAACAGAATATGAAATGTTTCACTGTTCAGGACTGTTTCTTTTTTTTTTTTTTTTTTTTTAAAGAGTACTGAATTTAGTTTTATTCTTTAAAATAGGGCAAATGTAAGGTCATACGTAATTTCTGCAAAGTAAAATAACTTTTGAAATATTCTTCACTATAAAAAGTAAAACTCTGCATTTGCAAAACACACTCTATTACTAAGGAACATCTTTAGATTTTTAATCTGTTCTCCTTCAGTCATGCTAGATGACAAGTGCAACTAAGGACTACCCCCACTACTGTTAATTTATTTTCGTCAGATTTTTAGAAAACCAGTTCAAACAAATTAGCACACATTCAATCTGGGCACATTATCCATATGAGCAATTCGAAACAAGATGTCCATCTCAGCACATCACTATTGTCCACTATAATTTAGACATTCTTCAAATTGCATCTGTATCCAGGAGGGTAATAGCCCTTACATTAAAAAGCCCTTCATTAAGTGGCTCCCTGTCATGCAGCCCATTACAAGCTCTCATGCCCTGACCCTGCATAGTTTCAGAATAATGCTGCTTCTAACAGGCAAACCAAACAGGGTAAACACATTATCTTCTCTAAGGGTAAAACATCAGTAAACATTTTGTTAATATGGATAAAACCACCCCTTCACACATCCCCAGTGATATAAGAAAGCACCATTATTTCAGTCTTCTGCAAAACGAAGCTGTCCACACATAATGAACAGTCACCTAAAATAACTGGAAAAAATCCATCGCCAAAATTAAATTTCACCTTAATAGCATTCTCTAATGTCTATTTTGTATAGTATCATGTATAAAAACCATACACCTAAAAACATCATGCATCGTCTAAAGGGTTTGCCTCAACATATAGAAGATGTCTTTCCTCAGAGGTACAAAGACCAACAAGTAAATACTTTAACTTCATTTTTGTCACCATGTCTACAAAAATACAATGCTTGGTCACCAACCTCGCCTCACACAAAACACAAATCCACAGTTGTGGAACCATTTCTACATAAGGGACAGCTCAATAGTCTTGGACTACTCAACCTAGAATGACATCAGGAGAAGGGTGCATATTTTATTTCTACAAGTATTTTAAAAATCTGAATGGCTTGGAGAAGGTTATTGGGAATCAGCTTTGCTCACCTCCTGTTACAGTACAAGAGGCCAACACCTATCAAACAGAAATCACATGCAAATTCAAAGCAAGTAAAAAGAGCTGCGTCCTCCCATGACTTGCAGCAAATGTTGGCACTCTGTTATATGATGTAGAAGATACAGACAGCAAGACAAAGCTGACAATCACATCACAAATAAAGTCAGTTTCTAGTTGAGGAAATTCCTAAATGCCAAACAGCTGGAACTGGGAGAGTGTTCAGGGCATGATCACTACTCATTTGTCCTACCTCTGCATTCGTCCCTAGGCAACTGCTAATGGTTACTCTAAAAACCAGCAGACCTTTGGCTTCATCTAGCACAGTCACTTTTATACACTCTTAGAAACCTAATGTTGGACATCAGGTGTTTTCCAAGGTTTTTATTAAGTAATCCAAGGGGTTTATCACGTAAGCTGCAGTTCGAACAATTTACAAGTTAGTATTTAAGGCTGTACACAAGTACCGGCTCTAAGTGTTCACTTTATTTCAAAATTAATTATGCACTGCTGAATGTATGTCTGAAATTTCCCAAAGCTTATCCCTCTCCAAAGCACAACACTGAGTTAAACCCCTCCCTTGAATCAAAAGTAAAACATGAACTCAACTGTCAAATTCTTCCCTTTCCCTTTTTTTATGTATCTTTTTCTCTCTTTTTTTTTGTTTGTTTGTTTTTGGTAAGACTTTCTGAAGTTATTCAAGACTAAATGTTGACATTTGAAAATTGAGTATAATCCTTTATGACTACAATGGCTCTAGGTGAATCTGGTACACACTTAGAGCCCTGAAAGCCTCATCCTATGCCTAAGTTATTAACTTCTTTAACATACTGGTAAAACACTGCTCCTTTTGAGAGAAAGCTGTCCGGGAACACGTACTTCCCTTACTAAGGCCAAGGCCAGGACATTGTATTGAATTCCAGAGAGATATAAGACATAAGGGCTCTGAACACTACAAAGAGTGTTCATAGAGAGGCCGTCACCACATGCATTAAAGTGCTTTGAGCACTCTGAAGCATTACAGAGCCTGAGAAGAAGAGATGGAGAGAAAACAGCCTCTACCCTAGCACTTCAGTCTCTGTGCTGCTCAGCTTTTCTGTGTACTCCTCTCATTCTTGCACTGAGCAGGAAAAAGTGGGCTGACTCTGGCCCCTAGGAGATCCCTGGCTTCTACAGGTTAGAAAACCCAGCATTTTTCAAAGTGAAAACAGCAGCAATTTAATTTTACCTATATCTTCATTACCAGACCTTATTCTACTTGGATAACTTCTTCGCGAGCACTGCACTGCTTTCTAACCTACAGTTTCAACAGTAATCAGGCAGGGTCAGCAATGTTAAGCAACTGCATGGCAGATGACTGCACACAGTTATTTCCCTTCTGCTTTTGCCTGAACCTCTTGCTGCTCCACTTCCTGCAGACCCACCAGAGGAATTCAGTGCTCATTTTAGAACTGTTACATTCTCAGACGAAATTTAAAATTGTGCTATTTCAAACACAAAAGAGCTTAGGTATTTAGATACAGCATAGATTTTCCGAATCTGCAGGCTGTGAACTTCTTAAGGGCAGCTCATCAGATGAGACTGCTCACTTTTATTCTCAATCTCAATCACCAAACATCAAACTTTTAAATACCGGTCCAAGAAGTCTAGAATTCCAACCAGAGGAAGAAAAAAATTAATAATCAGAATTCGTTCTGTTATGTTTTGGACTATCTCTGAAGCATTCCTTTATTCTGCTAGATTATATTAAGCAGCCACAATTTCACATACAGATGTGAGAAAAAGAACTTCCTCCAGAAGAGTTCACATGCTACACTCAGAGAAAAACGGTCTGTAGCAGAACTGAACAGAAATCAGTTGCCAAAGTCAGAGCACTGTGCCATTTAACTCTGAAAACTACCTGTGGATGACAGGTATGTCATTTGGGAGAAGCAAGAAGCAGCTATCTTGTCACTTAGATTAATTCAAAATACAATTCCTCAAATTGCTCTTCCTCCTATACAAGGTGTGCCTGCGGTTTGAGAATCCTTATTTTTTTTTTTTACAAAATGGTGCTTCAATCACAATTAAATTACCTACAAACATTTTAACAAATGATGTAGACTCTGAAAAACGCAAACTGAAAAGTAACTAATTTCGGCCTTCCTAGGGAAGATATTATTTTGGATTTGTTAACAGAAGACCATCATGAACGCTGAGGCTTCAGGGCTCAAATTTACTCTTCCATACACAAACCTGAAGCATGAAGCAGCCCATTAAATACACTGTGGATCTTGCTTAATTAACCTGTTTTGTAAGATACGAGCAGCTGTTACCATGCCCCCATCAGTGACTCCAAAGCAGCAGGAACCCAGATAGTTAGGATTTAAGTAGTGAAATTACATACCCTAACCAGCATTAATAATGCACAACAATACATATAAATCAAGGGAAGGAATGGTGCAGAGGTTAGGTTACTTCTGTGTGGCAACATTTGCCACTCCTTCTCCACACATACCTCACTTCACAAAACCTTTTACATACAAAGAAAATAGCCACGACCTTCTTTCCTCCTCTGCATGATTAATTACTTAATGTACTATTAATTGGAAAATGTAGCTGAATTTCAAATACTTTCATTTTCTCAGCATATCATGCTGTCTGGGAAGCGCCAATTAAGCTGTTCATCAAAGGTGAGCAGGCAAGGTCATGTAGGTTGTGTCTCTTCAGTTATTCATTACCTGTCCTAAATAGTAATTAACAGCAGCAATATCTCCATAAATCAAAGCTTTTCTGATTACTTTCAGATGATGAGCCGCTGGGGGAGAGGAGGAAAAAGAATCAATGTAGGGGTTTTTGCATGTATCCTTTTTTTCCATCATTTGTTCTAATGCATACCTGAATAATTCAGTCAATACATTAGCTGTCTTTTAAGATGCTGAATTTCACTGCAAGTCAACAGGAATTCCACGCAGAATAAAGAAGAGGTTATGGCTTCCTTTCTCCCTTCCCTATGCTCCTCAACTTTAAAGGGAGATTTGATCTAAGAAGGTTTCTCAATTACCAAGATTGCTACATTGATTATTTTTGTTTTTTTTTATTACCTCCATTATCAAGGTTAAAGTGGAGATCACACTTAAGGCCATATTCAGTGATGCTCTGAGTTTCTTAATAGAGAAACTTATCCCTTCAGCATCTGTAGGGCTTCTCACCTTGAGGCATCTCAGGCGGCAAGTAGTGAGGCTCTTGAGCACTGACATGTACCCAGTCGAAGTCATCGTACAAGTCTTGGTGGTAGTCACAGGGTCCAGGACCATCATCAAACGTACATCCCCCTAGGGAAGAAACTTGCCATTAGTTTATTTAAAAGTAGAGCTGTTCCAAGAGTCAACCAGAGGTGTTCCTCCTAGGCACACCACAACTACAGAGCCCACACAGCCTGTGACACCATTCACAGGCTTGCCTGTGCAAAGCTAAAACCTGCAACTCATCCATCAGTGTTCCCCTCTGTTTTTCAAAGTGTCTCTGCTTCAAACAACAAATTTCCTCCAAGAGCACCTTCTGTAGGAGGAGCAGGAGATCATAGGCTGACTCACTCAGCCAAAGTGAAACCTGTGACAAAAAGCAACACACCATCTAAACCAAGGGAGAAACAGAAAATAACAGACTAGGCTCAAAAACCAAATATATAAATCAACAACTCCAATGCACTAAAGGCATAAGTAGTCCAAACACTGACAAGGAGGATAAATACCGTGCCCAAAACAAAAACGGTCAGGCAAAACAATTAAAATTACTTAGAAATTAAATAAGTGCTGCAGAATGATTTGGATGACCTTGCTTTATTAAATCAATCTAGCATAAAGGCAAATTAAAGGCACTTTTTCCGGGTCACACAAACAATAGATATGAAAACCTTACAACAGAAATTGTGAGAGAAGTGACAGGGAGAAAGAAGAAGGGGAGGAATGTAAAAGATGGGGTGGAAAAAAAAAAATTCCTCTGTAACACAGTAATGTCTGCCCTGTCTCAATTCAATAAGTTTTTTATTACATTCTTTACTCAAGGCAATTAAGTCGTCTGGGAAAAAGAAAGAAGAAAACATGATGATCACAGAAAGACATCAAGGTTTGAGAAAGAAGAACCAAAGGAATCAAAAGAGCCTGGTCAAAAAAAATGTAGAGCATAAATGCAATACAGATGTCACGCATACAATTCTGCAGCATCCGTTATCTCCCTTCATGGCATACAGACCTCCAGTTTGCTCCTCCTGCTCAAAAATAAAAGCCAAGACCAGAAGAGAGTGAAAGAGAAAACATAGTGCACTCATCTTTATTTAGGCAGTATTTTTTAATCCAGAAAAAAAGTTATACAAGAACTCAAGAATTAGATTATAAACAATACTTGGAAATCAGGGGAGATACTTCTTGCAACCTCTTCTTCCTGTCCTCTGTAGTTAGGGCATATGAATCCAATGAACAACTGTCCTTATTACAGAAATTCCTCTTAAGAAGACACCTCTAGAATAACAGGAGCATCTGTGATGACTTCATTCTCTAGCGTTTTAACACAAAGCATGGCACAATACTGGAAGTCCCAAGAACAAATGAAAAACCCTTATTATGCTAAACTCTAGTGTCAGCCGAAAATGAGTCGCCGCCACTGCATCAACAGCAAACACCTTCCCATGCCTGCCAGGCTCTCACCAGCCCACACTACAACCCAGAGGAGAACATGCTGGAGGTGGGAAAGGGGAGACTGAGGACGGTGAGAAAACTACAGCCTGTGCTCATTTCTGTCCTCTGCACAAGACATACACAGCCTGGAACTAGGGCAGGCCAGAGAATAAGGAAAGGAGAAATGGGCATAAATGTCACCAAATTGAGGATAAAAATACTTTTTATCTACCCAAAATGGAGTATTCAAATGTCACATAACAGGCAGAGAGTTTGTAAAAACAGCGATCATGTTTGAGGAAGAGAAAGTCCCTTTTATTAATTTCATCAGCAAATCTAGACTGTGTCCCAAACTGAGATCATGTGTCATCTTCAATTAGAGACAACTCAAATAATTCCCACAGTTCTGTGTAAGTATTCACCATTTTGAATAAATTACAAAAATAAGTTTTAGTTAATTCTACTTCAATCCATCGCCAGATACTCATTCCCGGGCACTCCCAGAACCACATGTTAACCAGTGTTTTGCCTAGCAAGAACAACCCCAGGAAAAAAAGAACTCTACACTGCAGTAAAATTTCTGCTAACTCCTTGTATCATAAAGCCTTAAAATTTCATATTCAACAACAACAAAGCCCAACATTTCATACTCTGTATTAAGTTGGTTACTACTTCAGTGTCACTGTCAACGACTGCAAGGCACAAGAAGAGAAATATTTCTGCATCAAAGAAACATTTATGCTTTTAAAAGTCTAATCTCCAATGCCCTATTACTGCCCAGGGACTTTGCTAATTAACATCTATCATGATAAAGCCAGAAAGGCCTAAAACATAAATCTTGGGGTTTGAGTTAACTTACAATACACTGCTGATCATACACAATGATCACTCTACAGCAAAAATGTACATTTCCTCCGACATTTAATTGATAAATGAATAGCAGTTTCCCTTAAAGGGAAGTTATCGCTGTCTGCTGTCCCAGCACTAGAATGACATATGGCTTTGAAGCACATGCCTGTGGGGCACCCATTACCCTTTTTAATGGTTTAAGTGCCCTCAGTATATAAATTTAAACTACCAATGAATCTTGTAGACTCATTTGGAAGATTAATGTCCTTAATTGCTCATCTTTGTGCCCACTATTAATTTTAGTTATCAAGGTTCTGATTAGCAATAACAACATGCCTGTTAACACACAGTAAGCAATCCAAACCTCCTTGTGCATAGCACATTACGGCTGCATCCTCAGAACAAGCAAGTGTCCAGTTATCGCATGCACATGAACAAACTTTATCAGGACAGATTATCAACCTACTACAAAATCCACCTTGCAACAACTGCTTAAACCAATGTCTTCCTCTCATGAAGCACACCACCTCCCCTTACCAACATATCGTGACATCTCAAGGCAAGTGAAGTAAAAGCCAATGCTGTAGCAATTTATCCAGTATAACACAATGAGATAGACTAAACATTTGAAACCTCATCCTTATAACTTATGAAACATGAGCAAATTTTCATCTCCTCTTCTCTAACAGTCAACTGCCTGCATGCTGTTTTGGTAATTCTGAGTACCAAGAGAAAAACCTAGACTAACATGCTGTGTGGAAAACACAAGGAGAAGAGATGGTGGGTGGGTGAAACCTGCAGCGATATATTTTGTTCCCAGTCATTTGTACAACATAGGTCAGGACTTGTTAGTACCCTAACTCAGCTACTGGGCCACTCTCCACAATAACGTAACAGCACTGTTCAGGGAAGAAAGTGGATCAGCTTGATGAATGTTGAGTACCTTCCAATAAGGTTCAGCAGCTGAACTTAAATACACCTTTGTATTTGTTGACCAACATTTTGACAACAGTCTGCTAACATCCTACAAATGAAATCTGCAACTTAGCCTTTTGCAACTTCCCCAAAACTCAATAAACAGGTACTTTATAGAATCATAGAAACATTAAGGTTGGAAAAGACCTCATCAAGTCCAACCACCAGCCCAACACCACCTGACCCACTAAACCATGTCCCTAAGCACCACATCTACACGTTTCTTGAACATCTGCATACTTCACTACCAACCACTGGACGTTACGTATCAACACCAGGTTTCTTTAGCTACAGCTGATGTATAACCTGCAATTTGTCTTCAATACTACCCTGTTACTGGAATTTGTGCATACCTACCAACACACACACCATGTCACAAACAGTGATTTGGGCACCTCTCCTCAATCTCCCAGCTGGAAGCACACAGCACTGACATTCAAATGCTCTCAGACCTTGCAGTACCTAAATCCACGTTTACCTTAGATTTCTAATATCATGTTTCAGAAGAAGGTGGTAGCAGCAGAGATCAAAGCAATACACCACACTGGTCCGACCTCAACAGCCTGATCTGGGCTTGGGGACCAGCACGGAAGGCAGCCAGCATCTCTCTTCAAACGATGCCATCAGGACGTGGCCCTGAAAGGCTGGACACGGACAAATAGCACACTCTGCTGAGGGGCAGCCCCAACCAGAGCCATGACTTACCACATCTGCAGCGGTGGCAGTGGCCATCAAGTAAGCCTTAACTATCAATCTAACAAAAAGAAAAATCAGGTACTCCATCAGATAGCTATTTTGTCAAAGTGCTAACTGTATTTTGTGTCATTCCAATTTGTTCAGTTGCTGAGGAAGTATTTGGGAAACATCCACATTCCACAGAAACCAAGCAAATCAACAATTCACTGCTCCCATTACCTTTTCCCATAAACTTCACTATGTTATAAACTTCAGATTAAACACACCCAGAACTCTCACACATTCCTCTTCAACATCCTTCTAAAAGGTAAGTGATAAATCATGCCAGCCTCATAAAAATTTCCTGACTACATGTCCATTTTAATTTAAGATAAAGAATCTTACATGTTCATTATGAAAATAAAGATATTAATATCCCACAACAAATTCTCAGAAAATAAACTAAAGCTCCACTAAATAACAAGGTAATTAAGATTAAACCTAAATTTAATCTTAAAATTAATCTTAAAATCCTAAAGATTAACCTAAATTTAATAAGGATCATATAGTCAAGGTTTACATATCACCTATAAAAAGCTATTTAAAGGTACTGGAATTTAAAGACAAATTAGATTTTTTTAAATGTTACCATGATGTTTCCTTAGTAGAAACACTCAGTACTAACACTGCTCTGTGATTTTGATTTATCCAACACCCTTTCATATGAGCCCAAGAAAAAAAAGAACTGAAAGGGTTTTTCCCTACCAGGTTAAAATATAAATATAATTAAGACTAAGAGAAGCATATGCAACTCCCACCGATAAACGGATGTCTGCTACAACTTTACGGTGGCCTCCCAGCCCATCACCTCAGGAAAGAAAGGGAAACTGATTCAGACTTTGAACTAATGAACTTTATCTAACAATTCCAGTGTTCTCACTCTATGTCCTAGAGTCACTTTTACTATTTAGAATAGAAACACTCAGCTGCACACCAATATTACATTAAATTTAAGATAACTGTAACATTTATTATGAATGGCATTACAGGGATGCTATACTGGATATCTACTGACTTCTAGATAAAAGAAACTATTCCCACATATCACCTAAAAATTCTGTATGTCAGTTTTCATATTTAATTAGACCTTAACAACTTCAATGCCCTTTAAAAAACACTCAGAAAGGTGATAGGAAAAATACAATTCAAAATGTTCAGAAAACTACTAAATTGCAATAAAATAAATATCTATTCCTAAAACTAGCTGATGAAGAATAACACCCATTTACTGGCCATGCTTAACACCATCTTTAAAAAAAAAGGACAACCTTTAGTATCAGGGATACAAGAAGGGAATGGCTGGCATTCACTTTTTCTAAATCCAACAACAAATTATTTCTTAGTTTTATGTCACACTTTCTTACAGAATTAAAGTAAAAAGAAGTATAACAAATTATATGCAACAACAGGAACAATGCACTTATTTTTAAGTATCTTGTAATAACAGTATCTATCTGCTAGAAATCCCAAGTACATTGTCACCAAAATCTGTCACTAAGTTTTAGAAAATAAAGGGAAAGTAATGAAAGAAAATTGCATCTTGTAGATTTGGGGCAGGGATACAGAGAAGGGAAATAGGACTCCTTGATTAGGCTTCTGAAACAAATTTATTTTAGAAGTGTTCTTCATTACCTATTTCTATAGCCTATCAGCATCGCAAAGGATTTTTTTTTTCAGTCATAGAAAGGCATATAATGCTGGTTTTGGCTGAGAATTAATTTTCTTCATAGTAGCTAGTAGGTGGCTATGTTTTGGATTTGTGCTGAAAACAGTGCTGATAACACAGGGATGGTTTAGTTACTGCTGAGCAGTGCTCACACAGAGCCAAGGCCTCTTCTGCTTCTCACACCACCCCAACAGCGAACAGGCTGGGGGTGCACAAGAAACTGTGAGGGGACACAGCTGGGACAGCTGACCTCAACCAACCAAAGGGATATTCCATACCATATGTTGTCATGCTTTTGCTTTGCCTATTAAACTGTCTTTATCTCAACCCAGGAGTTTTCTCACTTTTAAGCTTCTGATTCTCTGCTCCATCCCACCGGAGGTGGGAGTGAGCAAGTGGCTGTATGTGGCTTGGTTTAACCCCAGCTGGCAACTATGACACACATATAGAAGGACAGTCAAAAGAACAACTTTACAGTTTAAATTTCTGGATTTATAACCAGCTCCTTTATCCATTAAGAACAAGCAGATCACCAGTACTGGAGAAAAAAAAAATTCTAGCACGAGAGAAGAGTTGCACTACAGGCACACAACAAACTTTCATCATTGCAACTTTTCCCTGATGCAGAGCTCAGTTACCAGTGGTTTCTCTGAGGCTCATATGTACGAAGGTGTCACACCAGGAATGAAATATTCCTTTCTCATCCAGCTCAAATGACTAGTTGGGACAATGTGCTCCTTTTATTCAACGGCATGCTTTTATTTTTCTCTACCACCTGCTGTAAAAACATAATGAGTAGCTCTAAATCTATCAAAGTAGATAGCTCCATGGTAAGAACCCAGTACAAAATTATGTTTATCTGGGATGTCAGGTAAAAGTCCTGTGGAAATTCAATTTTTCTTCTCACATTGACTGGTGAATTCAAAGCTTGAAGAATTTAAAGGCGCTATAGCAGGTCTCTTGTCAGTCATATATCTAGGAACAGGTTCTGCTTTTAAAATCACCCACCTACCACATTAATTTACCTGCTTCTATCACAGCATGCCTTGAAGCACAGGATGTTTTCATCTTCTAAAAGCACTAAGTTATTTCTGTTACAAGCATTTTAAAACACATTGATTGCAGAGCATTCAGACACCTATCAAGAATATACTATGGATTGCTGTTAGTGCAGTTTGAGAATAAATGTTAATGACATGTTAAAAAGCTTATGTTCAGTACTACCTATTCAAACGTAACTCTGAAATAACCTTATTTAACCTATGGCATCTAAAAAGGCAGAAGGTCAGACACTATTATTTTTTTTTTAAATAACCATGAAAACAGCAGCACTTAAGGAAAATGACAGATTCTCCTTCACTACACAGAGGAGTCATACTAAATATTACGAATATTTACCTTCTTTGCAATGGTATCTTATTTTGTAGTACTAGGATTCATTACACAAAACATGACTGATTATAGCTAAGAGCAATAAAAGCCAAGTAAACTCAATTACATACAAACTCCTTTTTACAATTTTCTAGCCTTGTTTCCCCTATCAGTGTGTTTCAATCATCCTTGTAGCTCATTAACATGAAGATGGAACTCCAAGCCTCATCCAAAAGCACAACTGGAGTGCAAACACCAACAGCTTAATAGGAAATATGGCTGATTATTCCTAAATCAGCATTATTTTATCTTCACTGTAGGGCTTTTGGTGGTGGTGTTAGAACAGTCAAATAATCTAAGTATCTTATAAATGTGAACTTCTCAGAAAAGGAAGTGGCCAAAACCACTCCTAAACCACTACGTGCTATAGATCACCTTGACATTAAAAACCAACCTCATCCCTTAATAGCCATAAAGTAGTACTATAAACAATATTTAAAAAAAAAAAAGAAAAAAGGGTAAACATGTCATCATCAAGTCCGATCTGCACATAATTTTTTTCATTTATCTGTTTTACACACTTGTTTTTAATAAAACATAGTGTCTCATTTCAGAAAGGAATGATGGGAACATGAAAAATATTATGTATAAGTTACGAAGAATGCAGGAAGCCTCACATGGACATCTTTTCCTGTAATCTTCAGGGAAATATCTCATTGTTAATCCCAGCATTTATCCTAACCCCAAATTTTGGAAAAGCATAAAGATTTACAATTAGATGTCATCTATTTGGCCATACCATTTATTGGATTTCTTCTATTAAATCAGGTTCCTTCCCTCTATACCAGGTCTGGAAAAGGCTTAATCATCTCTGACTTCAAAAAGCTACATATTGATGTGCAGCAAGAAACCTTTCCATGCTTTACCAGCAGTGAACAGGATGGAAAAAGAAAAGTGATGAAGGGAAAAGATCAGTCTCTATTATACTACCTGTCCTTAAGTTTCCAAACTAAGCAAAATCTAATCTAAACAAAAGTGTCTTTAAATTTCCTTCTGTTCTCCAGGGAAAGGGAGTTTTTTTTGTTCTTTACTGGAGAGGCAATAAGAGATAGCTGTGAAGAGTCACAGTACCTTAATGTCTTCTTCATGTTTTCTTCCTTCTTCCTTGGCACAGGCAAGGCAATAGAGAGTAAATAGTCCCACGTATGCAGATTACTTTATACAACTGAAGCTAACAAGACAATTGTCACTTCTCTTCACAAGATATTTTCAAAACCATGAAGAGATTCAACAGTTTCATGAAACTATGAACATACCTTCACTAATACACAAGTGCCACAAAACACCAAAGCTATTTCATATTTCAGCTCACAGGCTCCAAGCTTTAGTATTCCTCTGGTGCACTGAACAGACTTCTGACCAATTGCACTGATGACAAGGAGTTACACCATTTGAATACAAATAAATGGGGGGTGAGGGATGGAATCATGTACTTGAGATTAATATTTTCATGACTATATCAACAGTAACTAACACACCAGCAAGCAAATTCTATGACTTCAAGGACACAACTGAGAGCTCCAAAATTAATTTAATCACTTTGATTATTTATGGATATATGGTCTTACAATGCTGCCTCTGAAAATAACATCCTTTTCCAAGACACTGTTAGCGCTTATTTATAGAAAATCTTATGTAGATATCACAGTCTCTGGCATTTCTCCTACATGTTCTCACAATACGCTGTTAAAAGTTAATGGATAAGAATGCAATTAAACTCAGTAGGAGTGCCAAATGAAGACAGCCCTACATCCATTACATTAAATCACAAAATTTTCTGTAGATTGAGTGCTACGTTATTTCGTAACCTACTCTCCAAGAAAAAGAAAAAAAAGGCTGAAAAAAGGACATGGAATAAAAAAGTTTATAGCTAAACTTTTATCTCTACTAATCACATCATCAATTCAACCACAAAAGGAGGCCCAGCAACTACACTAGCCACCCTACTAAAACTCTGACAGTTTAACCATAAAACAAGGTGACAGGGGAAAAGATAGTTTTTAGAACAAACTTGAAACGATCTATCTCTTTTGATATCAGGTATCAAAATTCTGTTCAAAAGACGAAAGTGATAGTTTCCAGCTGGGCAGTAGGAACAACCATTCAAAAATAAAAAGGATTCCCATTTGAAGACAACAAACAATGACAAGTTACTACAGCATCAGTTCAGGAGCCACATAAACAAATGAGGAAATGAGGGAAAAGTACATAAATTATATAGACTAAACTATAAAAGGAGCTCAAGGAACAAGGGGGTAAAGAGCTGCAAAGGAATATGACCAACGTGAAAGCTGAGAACTTCCTAGGGGGAGGCAAGCATAGGATGGTGCATAAAACTTCAAATGGTTGTGCAAAAAGGAAGATCTAATTAAATGCAAGGAAACGGAAAAAACTCTGACGTTGAAAATGACAGAAGCTGTTACAAAAGGTGATTTCTGAAACCACAGAAAGACTAAGTACAAGACGGTGGAGAGATGACTGAAGAGTTCGGTCATGGTATAAGTCCAGAGTCACAACAGAATTACAAAAACCTCTCAGAAGAGATTTTTCGAGAAATGACATCAAGGTACATGAAAAACTAAACCCGTGGTGAATCACAGATCTCAGGAACATGAATGAGACAGGTAACGTGCAATACTGAGATCAAAAATATATCTGCACACACATAGGCACTGCTAAACTTAAAGTCAAATCCTTTTGTATCAGAAGAGCAGTTACTATTCTAGTTTCCCATTTTCTAATACGAAATTTGTCATAAGCATTTCAATATCTGGCATATCTTTTAATGCAATCCAGTCATGTTCTCATGAAAGGAAGTCTAGAAAGAACAATGTAAATGTATTTTGAAAACACAGTGAAGGCTTCTATACCCATACGAAACAGCCAAGTTCCTTAACTTAGAGACAGACCTGCTGAGATACAGACCAACAAATAACAGATTTCAGACATACTGGCCTGCAATGTACAGAATCAGAGAATAGTTGAGTTCAGAAGGGACCTCTGGAAGTCATCTGGTCCAACCTCTCTGTCCAAGCAGGGCCACCTCCAGATGGTTGCCCAGGATCATGTCCAGACAGGTTTTTTTTAATATTTTGAAGGATGGATACTCCACAACCTCCCTGGGGAACCTATGGCAGTGTTCAGTTACTCGCACAGTTGAAGAAAAAAGGGGGGGAAAAAAAAAAAAAAAAGTGTTTCCTGATGTTCAGAGGGACCCACTCTGTGAAACAGTGTTGAAAGCCTTACTGAGGTCTAGGAAGACAATATTCACTGCTGTCTTCATATGTCTGGAAATGGTTTCAAGGATTCCACCACCTTCCTGGGACTGAGGTTAGACTGACTAGCCAGTCCTTCCTCGGGTTCTCCTTTTTGCCCAATCCCCTATTAAAATATTGTCTCATCTTAAACTTTTCTCATTAATACTTCATATTTTCTCTGGTATCAAAACAAAGCTCAACACATCCTTACAACTTTTAACACCATTTATTGAATCACACAGACAAGTATAACATTGCCCTCTGCAATATCATGCTTAAACATGGACTAAAAAGTATCAGAGAAAGAAAAAAAATGTATATGAATTATATGAAAAAAAAACTTTTCACATTAAACAGAGAGTAGCAAACACATAGAAATAGAGATTTATCTTTATTTCTGATATGTCTTTTACCTTTCCTCTTTAGCCTTAGAAATTTAAGTCTTTAATTAAAGGTGCCCTAGGAAATCAAATGAACATCAAATGGATGATTCATTTTACATGCTACCCTTTGCGTTAGTTGTTACTTCACTGTTCTGCAAAGTAAGAATTATCAAAATATTACATAGGCGATCAAGATACTATTTTAGGTAGATTTCATTAGGAAAGAGTCATCTGACAGCAAAGCTATTTAACACAGAGCACACATACAGGAAAAGATGTTAACAACTCACTTTCTTCCCTTACATTTTGTGGGTAAATCATTGCTTACTGTTGAACTGATTTAACATATAAATTGTGCATGTAAGCACATAATGTGTCTCTTCTCTCATCACAATGAATCCTCAACAAGACCTCTGATGAATAAACAAGTCATCACATCATTTTGGACAAAGCTTACTGATATGCCATCAAACTCAACTTTATTTGTGTAAAAAAAAAAAAATACCCCCTCCAGACAAATTGCAACAGGCGTGTAAAGCTCTATCAAGATATCACTATTTTAGGGTAGAAATATTTACAATCAGAATTGTATGTCTACTACAATTTAACAAACAAAGAAAACGTTCTTTTGTGACTCCCCAGGGTACTGAACTCAAGGGTTTGAAACTTGTATTTTTATCTGCAAATCTGCACTTTAGTCTCAATAGAAATAACCATTACAAGAATACTTAGCTGTATTATAGTATTTTTCAAGCAGATTGAAGTTTTATTTAATCCCTCCACTTCTTAAATGGAGAAATACTCTCACTGGGGTGGCTTTGTGAAATGGTGTAACAGATAAGACTGAAGGTTAGATGAAACCTATATTAGACTCTGCAGTGAAATTGTAGCAATTTGGAGCCAGTCATCTGTCCGTATCCTGAAGGCATACTACCCAAAGCACAGTAACCAGAACAGAGAAACATGATTCCTACAATCTTCCCATTCCAGCACACAAGTGAAAATGTATCCCTTTATGTTATACATTGCACAGAAGTCAAGTACAAGAAAAAATATGGCTGAGAACTGTCCTGGTATGCCCTGACAGGGTACCAATAATAGTCTCTGAGCAGATACTTACCACTCAGTCTTATTATTTTAAGGCTGAATTAGATATTTTCATTAAAGTATCAATTTGATGCTAAATAGGAATTAAAACGTAATTCAAATGTTAGAAGAATAAGGAAAGAAATTTAGAAAAGAGTACCGAACATTTCTTTGTAACATAATGAGCCACAACCAAACATTACGTGGGGTTCTGATTTTCCATCTCCTAAGGGTTATTGCAGAAATTAAAAAGACTTAGAGAACATCCAATAAAGATAATCATAAGATGCTTAAAGTATTAGACAGAACTTAAAAGACTAGAATTTTCAGCCAGAAATGACACAGAAAATAGAGACAGATGCATCCTTAGTGACACAAAGAGGAGAATAAAGATCAACCACGTGTGTGTGCGTGCGTGCGTGCGTGTGTGTGTGTGTGTGTGTGTGTAAACACTACAGGGCTTCAAATGAAACCACAGGGTGTCAGGACCAAATTAAACACCACAATGTTAAACTGTGGGACTCCTTGCCACAGGATGCTATGGCTGTTACAGAGATTTGGGGGGAGGATGGACAGAACCACTGGTATCAGCTGAGAAACACTAACTATACAGAAGGCACCTTTGGCTCAGAAGACCACATGCCACTAAGACAGTATTTTGGGAAAGCATACCAACAGACTTGCCAGTGACTAGAAGAGAGTATAAAATCAGGGCATTTGGAGAAAAGATACTGAGCTCCATCAGTCTTTGGACCAGAACATACTATTAAGGAAGAGGAAAATGCATTAAATGCACAACAAAATAACTGACTATTTGATGTTATTACAAGACTTAACTACCTCAGAGGACAAAAATGGGACACTAAGAATTAAGGAGGGAGGGTGGAAGGATACTACGCTGAATGGAAGAGAATAAGATAGAAAGAATAACAAGACGACTACAACACACCAATCAGCAGAGAAGTCTGCAGAAGTCATGTCCTGAATGCACACTGCTACAAGAAGCCTAATATCTGAAGGCTTCTGCTGGTAGCTTCCCATCACTCTACTCCCTCCTTCTATTACATGCAACCACCGACAGACTCCATTAGTCAGAGTACTGCCCAGAGCAGGGAAGCGTGTATGGGTCTCTGTGAGGAAACGGCTATACACGACTCTGAGAATGAGTTAAATCAATGCACATATACTCCTGACATGATAAAATAAAGTTAAAAGAGATACCCACAGTATTTTCTCAGCAATTGTCAACCACATATGAATACCCCCCAGGAACATTTTTCTTTTAACAGCACTTGAGCACGTAAAAACTGAGGCTGCAATAAAACTAGACTCTGGACTTTAGAGTACTAAAGTAAGTTATGTACTCCCTGTTCCTGGTAAAAAAGGAAGAAAGAAAAACAAAAGTCTTACACTTCGCTCTTATACTAGCTTCTCTTTTTCAAGCTAGACAAAGCATTTACACATTCAACGAGAACTTGTGCAAATATTACATGCCCATGTTTTCACAACATCTCTTCATTCTTTGCTAGTGTATTCACTAAAATACATATGTGAGAAAATATTCACTTTTTGGTATGCCATTACCTAAAAAGGGGCAGATTGCTAGTGAAAGGAGAGAGAGGCAGCAGCAGGATAAGCTTCTAAAAAGCATCAGTTAAGTTAGAATTCATACTACATCTCATCTGACAATGAAAACAACATGGAAAGCGGAAACATCTGAAGAGTTTCATATTGGGGTGTGTGTGTTGTTATTTTTTAAAGTTAAGAGAATAAATATGAATTGTTTCACAGAACAATGCATGTCCTGATGCTTGCACTTAAAAAAAAAAAAAAAAAAAAAAAAAAACCGAACC
>WKFP01014843.1:11828-46919 GCA_011057875.1 Pterocles orientalis | reverse complement strand
ACTCCAACAGAGTGTATTAAAGCATTTATTATGTTGCCCGAAACGCTGCTTTGGGAAATATTGAAGTTCTTGCCACATATACTATTTATCAGTATTCATGGACTGCTGGTTTCTTGTGGAAGCTGGACAGAGGTTATGACGTTGTTGATGAAGGGGATTAATGTGTTGCGCACTTGTATTTTTGCTTTGGGAAAATTGAAAATGTTATCAGGCTTAATCTTGTTCGTTGTTACAATGGTTGCCACCAACCTAAGTGAAGCTGTGGCGTCATCCCTGGGCTCTGGGTACCCCTTGTTGAACATTTCTGCCAACTACACCAGTAACAGAACTATGAAGGCGATTTTTCCCTTCACCGTCCTCTTTTCCTCCAGAGTATTTGCAAAAGTTTTTGAGAACTTTGAGTATCGCTGGGATTTTCAAGCCAGTTTGATCCTGTTGCTACGCCTCCTGAATGTATGTCAATGCATATATATTGTTAAGGTCAATCGACGATTCACTCAATGCATTACTAGCAATGGCCCAGCTGCCACCACCCCTCGCCCAGCCCGTATGGTAGAGACACCAACCACTACAGCAGACATTATGGTGACTCCAACTCCGGTGTCCTCTGCCACCATACAAGCCCCAGCGTCCTCCATAACACTTCCAGAGTCTTTGCCTTTAATGGTGGCCCCCGTAGGGAAGAAGAAAACACAAAAATCAGTACGTGTAGAAGGAGAGGGAAGAGCTCCTCCTATGAGGGAAGAAGAGGAAGGGACCCATGACTCGGATAGAGAGGGCCCCTCCAGAGCAGGGCCATCACGAGCCCGGGAGGAAGAAATCGTACGAGAGACAGTAACCACCCGGTCTCTAACTACGCGTGAGCTGCGAGACATTAAACAAAACTATCGCCATGCAAAAGATGAGTCTTTCCTCACCTGGATGCTTAGATGCTGGGATGAGGGAGCCAGTAGCCTGGATATAGAGCATGGAGAAGCTAGACGGCTGGGAAATTTTGCTGGGGACAACGTCATCAGCAAAGGAGTTAAAGAAACGCGATTGACTTGCAGTCTCTGGAGACGGCTTCTACACGCTGCGAAAGAGAGGTATCCCCACAAAGAAGACATTATATGGAAACCATCCAAATGGATCAATATGGAAAGCGGTATCCAGCATGTAAGGGAAATGGCCGTGCGGGAACGGAATGTGGTGGGTTGGCCCTTGGCTGGAGGCCAAACCACACACAGGTTGACTCCAACTTACTCCTGATCCAAAGTGGTCTCCCACTTTAGTGGGACTCCCAATTTAGTGGCCTAACTGAACCTCAGCCTGCCTTTCTGACAATGTCTGCCTATCATGAGCAGCACAACACACTTACAACCACCTTTTTACTCCTTCCCTCCAAGCTTGATCTCAGGTCAGCACACCTTTTCTCAACAGACATCATCATCCATCATTCACATCTGTGTTCAAGCCTCTTCTTGTGTCCTTCACTCCAGCTAAGCCTCATTTTTGAAGGGTAACTAAAGCTTCTCCAAGACATACTTTCTCTGTAACTCCTCCAGCTTTCATCTCCTCTTAACCCAATCATTTCGGCATCTCTTCTTTGCCCTTGAAAAACGCATCTTCTCCCACTCTTATCTATTGACAACACTGCTGAAAAGTCTCTCTTCACAGCCCATCGCTTTGGCTGCCTTCCACTTCCACTTCCTCTCTTTCAATTTTCACAGAACAAACTTATTTTTGTAACCATTCACTGTTTATGCCCACTTACGGAAAGCCAGCCAATTCAACTCAACAGAACTCATGGCAGCAACTGGCAGAAACCTATTCCTATTCCCAGTTGTTGGGTTTGCTTTCCTCTGCATTAGCTGGTTAAAACAACCCAGAGGGCTAAGGGGGAGAAGGATTGAGGGGTCAAACAAGCACCAGAAATAGGCAACAACACGAGTCCATTGCTAGAACAAGGAGTAAGGCAGTCATGTGCAAGAAGGTGAGAGTGTGTGGAGTGTTGAGCATGGGCAAGCCAACTGGTTGGTTGGCTTTCTCCTTTCAGCTGCCCATAGGTCTCCAATGCAAAAAATCACATACCGTGTCGCTCATCTAAGTTGTCAACAGCATCTACTTAAAGTCAGAATGGGCCACCTAGCAAAGGCATAGGTGTCATAGGTAGCTAACAAACTACAACTGTTCTTTAAAGAGAAATTATAAGTATAGCTGCCCTGATACCATCTCTGAGTTTGAGCGTGAAGAAATGGTAGCATATCTCAAAACCCACAGAGCCAAAGCAAGAGGCATTACTCAGCAGTCTTGCACTGCTTGCATCTCCTACCAGCTACAGAGAATTGGAACTGAAAAAGACCAACTTTGCCAGCACATGTTTTCCACTAACCAAAGAAAAGAGAGACATTGTTAGTACCTGCTTGTACAAGACAGCTCCTTGTAGTGTTTACATGCATTTAATGCCCACATATCAGATTTCAGGGAAGGTACAATTCAGCAGTGGTCAGTTTGTCCTTGGATGACAAGGAGGTGGTTCTGTGTAGCAGTGACCACAGCACCTATGCACCACTACACCTTTTTCTTGTTCTTGACATTGGCCAGTTTCATGGAAAACACTCCTGATCTTTGAGCTCAAATTAGCTTTACCTAGAGTTAACTTGGCAGACACAGATTACATATGCAAACTCCAATAGACGGTTTTCATTTTACAACAGATTTAGAATCTATTCACATAGCACAGTACTTGTTTTAAATGAATCTACAAGTGTACTGCAATCCAGGAAGAGATGCATGTCGTGGCATGGTGTTCGGGGTGGGGGGCAGGGGAAAGTTAAGCCATATCAACACCGTTTTGATCTCATTAGCTCAACTTCTTACCACAGTACTCTCACAAAGGTGAGCAACCACTTTGTGGTGACAGAAATAATCTCATTTAAATCAGGATACAAATCAGTTACAGTTTGTAGAACTAAATCATTGCTCAGGATTTGCTGGAAGGTACTCTAACAATCCATCTCACAGACTAGCCAAGAAGCCTGAGGTAGTTTTTAGCACTGGCTTTGTTCTGAAGGTCTCAATTTGACACCCCATTCCACAAACTTACAGTAGAAAACGCTGATGACTGATGTAATACTGTTCTATTTAGAAGGTATACTAAGACAGCCTACTAACAAATCTATCCAGAATAACCCCTAAGAGATCTGTTTCTAGTATGCAAGGCCCTTGTAATCACCCATCGTTTTCAGTGCCTGCACGAACAGCTTAACAGAACAGATCTTAAGAGTCAGTATGTGTACTAGTGCACCACGCTTTCAAAGCTCTCATCAGTGTTACCCTTCAATCCACACAGTACAGTCCTCTGTGCTGATAACATCTGCCTGGGTACCTAATCTCAATACTTCTCTAATCCTGAGGGAACCAGAAATTGCAAACTGTCAATTACAGCAGACACTTACTGCAGCTGGCACATTTTCCATCTCTAGTAATGCTTTTGCAACACAGTAGCAGAGCATTTCCAAAAAAGAGCTCTACCAAAACAATCTACATCTGTTCTCTCTCAGCATCACTCTCAGTAGGTCTCTAACTTACCACGACCATCTGATAAAATTGGATGCAACGCTCTTCTCCCAAACCCAAAAAATCATGATAATAGTCTACACAGCAGCAATATTGGATCTACCCAGGGATCACTCATACACTCTGGACATCTGCTCTTCAGTGCTGCTTCTCCACAGTCTGAATATCACATATTACTTTGGGTCCACCCACCTTAGAGGTAGTTAGCTGTCATGCAACTCCGCATCATTTCAGACTACAGATGGCATCTCTACCCCAGCTGCCACTGCTGAGTCACACTGCTCTGCCATTTGCTCACTTTAAATAAGGATTTGCTAAAATAGTCTCAAAGATTGAAAGCTCATCTGACTTACTGTACCGAGATCTGTTTTGGTATCAAACCGCAATTTCCTCTTACTGCCATCTTTGTCACGTTACTGTTTGTCAGAGGCAACTCTCTGGAAAAGGATAAGAGCACTTGGCAAACTGGTTTTTCTCTGCCTCACTACTTCAGGATGCTCTCGAATCGCCTGTATGCTGGCCAGAGAGGTCACTGCTGCAGGGAGGCAGCACAGGACCCAGCTGGATTCCAGCTGAGCGGAGGAGCCAGCACATCTGCATGCAGATACAGCAAGCAGCAGCCTCCCAGAGGACAGGCTTCAACCCAGAGCAGCAATGGGCTAATGCAAGAAATTTCATTTCCAAAATTGCTGTGGCTTAGTTTCTGTACATAAATCAACAACAGTAGTAATGAAATTCAAAACTTGATTACTGGAAATATTTTGCTACCTCCCTCCTAATCTGTCTGCTTCAAACCACTCAATACTACTACATTCAATTCATAAACTAGAGAAATAGCAAATGACAAAGAGGAAAAGTGCTAAAAGTAAAAAAATAACTTGTTAGTTAACAGGGAACACAAAACTAAGGAGACTGCCAGAAAATATTTTCAGCCCTTCAGCATTCAGTTAGAAAAAGACACACACACCCCCCAATCCCTCACTATACTTTGTAAAGAAAATGTTAGGCAAGTGTTCTCAAATATTATTCAAGACAAGTGACTATCTACCATACTATAGTTATTCAATTAATACTACTAAAAACAAGAGTCTTCATTGACTTTGAACCAAAAACAAAACAAAAAAACCCCACTAAAAGTCAGGATAGAAATAGTTAATATGGCATGAGACAAGAGGAAGAACTAAGGACATCTTTCCTTAGCCCAAATAGTTTTTTTTATCAATGCTACTCTGATGAGGGTTCAAAATTTTGTGTTTTCCTGCCCTCTGGAACAAGCAGACATCTTCATCCTTTGATAAGAGACATTTATTTCTTTGCTGCTTTTAGGTCTAGCAACCCAGAAATTCACAACTCCAATTTCAGAAAGTTCACAGAGGAGGATCTAATTTGAGTTGGTTTTAAATTATACAGCCATAAATGAATTAAGATTATGTTTATTCAATCAATGTGTTCAGGTCACCTTTAAACCTCCTGCTACCAATTCATATCCTAGACTAACTGCTTCGGTTTCATCTTTTTTTTCCTCTGAAAATTAAATTCATATTTGTAGCGATAGACCCTGAAAGAGCAGGAGGAGGATGTACTTATTTTTTTGGTTCTTTTAAAGTCTCAAGACAGAGTTCAGTTTGGACTATTTCCAGGAAAAAAGCTAGGGCCTTAATTTCTAATTTTTCTATTCAACCCACAAGTTGCAATTTAAAAACTTACAGTCAATTTCTACTTTTAAGTACTTCTAAATATTAAATCAGACAAGATGAATATCAGAAATCTCACGGGAAGACAAAAATCTGTTAAAGAACCTGTCATTTAAGAACTGCAAATTACATCATCGTCAAAGCCCACACAGTTAGCAGTAACAGATACATTATTCCAGCTGGCCAGAGACCATGTAAAGCCCCCAAAACTGCCACCTCACTGAGATCCAAAACTCACCAGGGAATTGAAGTGGTCTTAGTTGAGGTAACCATAGGAATATCTTTGGTTTAGACCTTCTACCAGCTGACATCTCACAATGTTATATCATTAAAATTAAATTTTCTTACTTTGCTACAAGATGCAAACACTGGTGCTCTAATCTGTAAGCAACTAGCTGACAGAAAGTAAGTAGTCAGAAATTCGAACAAATATGTCACTTGGCCTATGGGAGGGAGCACTGAACGTTGCTGCTGATGTAAAGAATTCAAGAAGGAGAAAGTGTCAGTTCAAGAAGAGTAAGAAGCTAAGGAGAAGCACTAGAGTGACAGGATTCTGCCCCAGGATAGAATCCTGCCTCAGAGACCTCTCGTCAGCTGTGCTTGAAATATGTAAAAGCAACACGAGGTAAGCTTTAGCTGTTACTCAGGATTAAATACAGTAGGAATACATAAGTGCAGATTGACGCTAAATTTACAAGAACCTTTAAACATAGGGGGTTTTTTTGGGGGGGAAGTAGAGATATTATGCATGCAGGGGCTATTTACACACATGTTAACACTTCTAATGCTATAGCCTTCTTCAACTTAGGCTGTTAAAAATAGAAGGGAATGGGTAGGAAGAGAGTTACTCCTTATCAGCAGCATTTTAGACCTCAAAGATCATCAAGTCCAACTGTCAACCCAACACCATCTAACCCACTAATCCATGTCCCTAAGCATCACATCTACACATTTCTTGAACACCTCCACAGGTGCTATGTCCTACTATTATTTTTTTCCAAGAAAAAAAACAACTCAATATTAAGTTCTTTTTGTATAAGCCACCAATACAAATCAAACAGAATGAATACTTGGAAAAAACAATGAAGAATATTTCTAGTGAGAATCACTTGCCAGCTAATTACTTCATGACAAACTATCACGATAAAGCACCAAACTTCCAATTTAAGGAGTAAGTCTTAAGTCATTCAGTGCCTAAAGATTCCAATCACAAAAAGTAATAAATAGCTTTAGTCAAGTTTAGGCCAACTCATTTACACAAAGAAGTCTTCAATTACTGTTTTGCAGAAAAAAATACTTTAAATATTCTCCTAATATAAATATGGGACCAAATACTTGTAGAATTTCTACATTTCTTCTGTTAATCAAATGTATCATATTGGAATTAATAAAAATATTCAAAAACACACTTCAGCTAATATAATCATTCAAATAAAATACACCCGGGGCACTGGCTATAAGGCACTTCTAAGCTATAAGACAAATGCTATTGCTCAGTGTTTCACTCCCTCAGTCTGTTACACAGAGGGCTGGTGATCAGATACGAGCAGCTACTGCTCTGGTATGATACAACATTACTCTCTCATTTGGGCTTTACTGTAAAACGCTTGGAAATTTTCACATACCCTATCTGAAGTACTCTGTTACAATTCTTTCTACTCCATTTTACTTTCATGAGAACCAAGTGCAGTAAAAACTAGAATAGTTCCAGTCTTTATCAAGCACTACCACAGTTGTTATTCTTCAATAACATAGGACTGTACTTAAAAAACAAAGCTAATTCTTACAGATTCATCTGTTTCCAAAATATCTCAAGAGACTGGCAAGCAGCATTTGCTTTCTGAGGAAGCTATAAAATAGGGTAGATTAACAATTCCTAAATAACCATACTTTTGTCTCACAGTTCATCTCTGAGCCCACAATACATCATGAGGTTTGCTGCCTTCAACTACTGCAACAGCTCCTTGCTGGGCCACTGCTGTTACTAGTCAGTTTTTCTGGAGTATCAGAATATTAAATTTCTGGGGATGATGGTCACTGCCATGCATTTGGCTATGCATCAGTCATTTATTATAGCTTTACAATTTGCTAGCTGAGAGAAGAGCAGTAGATAGTCAGCTTTCAATTGATAGAAAAACATGACCAATATTTTTTTAATTTCTATTTCTGTTGAATTATATAAAACTTATTTATATATTCTAGATGCTTAGAACGCTTTATGTCATGTCACGACTACAAAATCTTCTTGGAAGAAAGTGAGAACATGAAGTTTCCACTACACACAGCAGCATCAATTCAACCATCTACTTTACCACCCACTCTTCTGGTTAGTAAGTCAAAGCAATTGACTGGTCATTAAAGGACTCAAACCCAACTTACTCTACACTTAGTGCTTCCTTCTTGCTCACTAAGTAAAAAGAGGAAAGCACAAACCTGGAAGTGAAGCGAGTACCAAACAGTAACCATTACTTTCTATCAAAGTTCTACAATCTCTCCTCCATAATACGTGAGCTGAAAGGGGACCAAAGAGCTTTGAGAGCATACGCATCCCTCTTACAGATTTCTCTAATCTGACTTTTTCTTCCAAACGTAGCACTTATGATTGTCTTTTATCTTATTTGTCCATATGCTAAGAATCCTAATTTTCCTTCTAGAATTTAGTCTTTAAATAGCAGCAAATGACACACAAAAGTACAAAATAGAGAATACCTGGGAATTATTCTGTCCTACAAGCAAAACATGGGTAGGTGGGTAGGTGTGTTCTAAAAATCTGCTAGAAATAATGAGAATTCTAAATTTAAAAAACTAAAAGCAGCAAGAATAAAAGTGTCCAGTATAAGAACTGTAGCTCTGACTTGTTACTTTTTTTTCCTCTTTGA
Source organism: Pterocles orientalis (assembly GCA_011057875.1). Classification (NCBI taxonomy): domain Eukaryota; kingdom Metazoa; phylum Chordata; class Aves; order Pterocliformes; family Pteroclidae; genus Pterocles; species Pterocles orientalis. The sequence continues at coordinate 38,788 of WKFP01014843.1, read as the reverse complement.
CACTCAACTTTTAAAGAATGAGACAGTCTGAAAAGCTTGATCGTTTTGGTTTCTGAGGCTAGAACTTGGCTAATGGAGTAAAGAACACAGCATAATTATGTCCTTTATTAATTAAATTGCATATGCAGATAAAGGTTTGTCACCATTACCTGAAAACCATCTACTCTCACATTGATGTGCAAATCCCACCAATTACCAAAAATCTACAATCTCTCTTTGAAGAAAAAAAGCCAAGCCCAGGAAGAACAGTGAAATCTTTCTCTAATAAGCACAAACATAAAAGATTCCCTTTTCTAATATGAAAAACTGTCTTTCTGTCATCAAGTGTTTTAGTTACTGCATCACACAAAATGAGTCCCTGCTTCTCCAAAAGCCGGTGGGCTCCTCAACAGCTACGTATTAGAGGGATGAAACTGCCGCTGTCACGTCAGCCACGCGCTGGCAGCCCTAACACCTCCCTGTAGGGTCTCCTCCGTCTTCTGCCATTTGTCACAACCACAGAACACGTGAGAGGAAAGCAGCAATTTTTCAGGCTCACTAAACACGGTTGGCATGTCCACACCAGGCAGACAGGTACTCTGCCCCAGCTCCACAGCAGACAAGAGTCTACCCTGCCAGCACCCCAAGCTGCTGGAAAGCTTTTTAACTGTATTAACATGGCGGCCAGCCTGAACTAAAAAGCCTTGCTTGGAAAGAAATCATATTAGCCTAGTCTGAGCACTGGGCTGGGTCAGCACAAGTCCCAGGTGAGAGCTAACCTGATGCTCCTCAGTCTGGGAGCACACTCTGCTGCATCTGCTGCAAAATGCTCCATGGGCATAGCCAGTATTAGTCATTGTGTGAAAAGAACTGTAGCGGAGAGCTGTCATCAGTTTGAAAAATGGCCTTAAATGGCTTATACTAGAAATTAAAGTAGGGAAAAAAAAAAAAACGTTCAGCTGGGATGCAGTATGTTAAACACTCCCATCAGAATAAGGCATCATTTAAGTGCTTAGGATGAAACCATAAAGCCAATAAGCAACAACAGCTTTACATCAGAGCCTAGCCAAAAATGCTTCCAGTTGCAGTGACTTTTTGTGGTTTGTTTTTTATAAAGAAGGAACTGAGGAAAGCCCTCAAACAAAAGTCATGATGCTTCCTCACCATGAGAACTTCATGGTAAATTCTCTCTGTCAGCAGGAGACCCAAACTTAAAACATTCTGCTCAGTTATAAAACATTCTGATACAGTTTGCCACTTCAGAAAGAAATCAGTTTCACCAAAGCAAAAGGCCAATATTAACACAGCAAAACAGCCAGATTTCCATTAGCAGTAATAAGGAGTGAAGTGAATCCTGACCTCCCAGAGTACTGTACTATCAGTTAAATAGCAGATTTATGAACAAATCTTTTGTCAGAACAGTTTTGTAAGGTCTGACCTAAATTTGTACACAATTCAAAGCAACTCAAAAGTACATCTAGCAGCAGATAAATGCAGCACATAGACATCTACATTTGTTTCTCAAATTACCACTCTCAAATGTGTGCTCACACCTACAAATCATTTTGACCTTTAAGAAAACGAGCTTGGCAACAACATACCATACTGAAACAAGAAGAAATAAATGCAAATTTATTTTAAATCTAGAGTTGTATATGAACAGCTCTAAGTAGAACAAGAAATTCTTAATGTGTTTGAAGAGCAATAAGCACTGTATTAACATTGCAGTCTGGGGGCACTTTACTGAGCTATTTCAACAGAAAACAGGTCAGACAAACCAGCACTATTTGAAGAAAAGAGAGCATGATCTATGCTACTGCTCCAACCAGTTCTAAAACTGGTTAGAAAATTCTCAACGTATACAGCCCCAAAGGCAAAATAATCCATCTTAAATGCCCTGGGAAGAAATTAAACAGCGACATTCAAGCTGCTGATTCTACTAGCACCAGCCAGAGATTCCCAAATCCAGCCCTGCTGGTACATGTCATGAAAATAAAGAGACAAAAGATTCTAATGACCACCAACAACAAAAAAAAAAATGGATGAAACTAAAAACCACCAGAAAAGTTACCATATAACAGATTAAGCATAGAGAAATTAAACTGTACCTGAGCACCTTAAAAAAATATTTTAATTTTAAAAAGTAAACATAACTTCTATGCCTCAAAATAAGCATTTATTCTTGGGAAGTAGGGAACAAAGGCAGGGCAGGATACAACTGACAGCTCTTTACATGGAATAATTCAAATAATTAAAAGATTAATAATGCCCCACTGACAACAGAAAAATTTAAAGCATATAATTTCTCGACTTCTCCATGGTTTTAAAAAACTGCCTTTCCATGCTTCTAATATTTCTTAAATAACATGTATAGAACTGTGGCACCTAAGAAACAGTTATTAAAGTGGAGTCTGCACAGCTGACAATCTCTTGTCCAACACACTGTCACTACATGTCTCGCAACAGATCGTTTCAAAGCAAAAACCACTTTTACAGCAGCTAATCAAACTTCAGAATGCTGAAGTATTTTGATAGCCACAACACTGCTTGAAGGACACAGGAAAAAAATAATGAAGAAAAAATTTAAAGTTTATTTAAGCTTTTCCTCCATGTCAAAACACTCTTCAAACATTTAATTAGTATATTAGGCCATAATCAAGGTCCACCACATCTTTGCTTTCATAATTACGTGACTAAAGCTTCCCAAATATAATTACATTTCCTTCCACTAGGTTGTTCTGGATGAAGACGACCTTCCTCGACATTTCCACCTCTGAGTAAACCAGACTTACTTCATGTAAGTGAAGGAATTGGATAAGAAATATTCAGATTAAGCCATGAAAAAGATTATAAAAGGTAGCCTGCAGAGGATAAATAACATTCTGAAAGGATAATCAACTTGGCATGGCAAGTCTCTACATTATAGCTGTGTTCATTCTGGGTTTTTAACATCTGGTATATTGGCATGTGAGTCTACCTTATCTCATACAAAATACCTCCAAAAGTAGCTGGAGAAGATAGAGCTACACAATCATACAACAGCATTGCCTGTAACACAAACACCCATTGCAGCAGAAGTCATCAGCCATGCAAAGAGGCTCAAAATGGAAATGCCCACCTGGAATTGCAACAGATCTGTACTACAGCTCTGCCAAACTCCACTTCATCTGGCATCATTCTCTGTATTCACATCAGAAGTTTCCTTCCATGAAATTCTTCTTGAATAAACCTGCTTACTTTACACATACAAGAATGTTTTTCAACTTTATATTCATGTTTCACACTATGTGAATGTTATTTTTCACTTATACGAAGTCCAAAAGTTTGACTTACTAGGTATTTTCTCCAACAGATTTTCAAATGACTAAGTAGCTTTTATAATAGCATCAACCCCTCAGTGCAGGTCTGCTTGCTTTGTGTACACAAATTCTTGATTTTGGAACTACAAGAAGCCCATGAACCAGTAAATGATTACTTACTGCAACACTGACATTTTTCTTTCACACAGCTATATGCATCATCTTTTTAGTCTGTAACATTACACGTTGGGTTTTTCCAACTAGCCTATCAAAGCCACTGAAAGTGATTATCACATTAATTTAAGGATACAGAAATGTCTTCTTAGTAATATAAAGAGATATCAATTACTGCCTCCAGTGCTATTGGTAGATACTCCTGTTCTAAAAGAAAAACTTAGAACATTACAAAAACACCAAAACATCTACCTTAATGTCTTCCTTAGAAAAGAGCTGGGGGTTGTTGACAGATTCATCTAGTCTGCCTATGGCTGGGCTGTGGTAGGTGGAGCCATTTTAGAGAAGAGACTCAGCAAAACACACAGAAGATCCAAACACAGGAAACACTTCATTTCTAAAACCAACAGTCTTTGAAGCCTGCTTGTGAAACACTAGCATGCTTTCTTTGTCTAAATTCTAAGTCTTGCCGAAAATGTGAAATATAAAAACATAACTTTAGTAACAGAAGTTTATTAAATTATGTATGAAGGTCATTTTCTCCTTCATAGTTGCACATGACAGCAAGGGTTCAAGGAGACAGGTTGCCTGGAGGGGTAGAAATGCACTCCTATCTAACATTAACATTTTTGCAAAGCCTGCACTCTTATCAGTATCTCTTCATCTTGGCTGTCTCCAAGGCCTCAAAATAATTGACTGGAAGCTATGTTGAAAGATGTTGTGTGCACAGCCTGGGTTGCAACCTATGAGTCATTAAGAAGCTATTCAGCACTTCTAGAGCAATCCACATGAGAGGGAAAGAAAATGAATGTCTTTTGAAAACTAGGATTATACTGCCTTTACTGCACTATTGTCAATCCAGTCTTGCACTATGGGTTAGCCATATTCTTTGAAGTCTATTTGACCTGGAATTGTTGGGGGGGTTTTGGTAACTCTTAGCAACAATTCATAACATTCTTAGCAATGACAAAAAAGGACTGAAAGCAAGTGTTCTGTGACCTAACACACAACTCCCTGCACAAAATCCACACCTCTTTAGCTACCTGTGTGGCCGCTGGCTCAGCGGTGAAGATCCAGATGAAAACAAGGCTTTATCAGCTCCCAGTATTTCCACCAGCAATTTTATTACATTCACACATTCACAGTGTTCTATGACTGAATGATTTCAACTTAAAACACTTTGTTTTTCTTTGATCCAGTTCACTCTGAGATTTTCCAGCAACACACCTGACCCAGCAGACTAAAAAACCCAGAAGGCTCACTGCAGGCAGTGCCCACAACAACTTCCCACTGCCCAAACCTTGAGACAAGAGCATTCAGAAAAGACAACAACTTTGGTATTCAAAGTCAAAAGTGGCACAAGTTGCTTAAGCAGCACACCTTTTTTGTTGTTGTTGTTGTTGTTGTTATTGCTGTTTGCAAGCCACACTACTAAGCGTCATACTGAATTTCAAGTTCTTCAATAAGCTTCCACTTCCCTGGTTCCAGTTCCTGGAAGATGAGTCTTCAGCTTGGTCTCTGGAATATATCCGAAGTGCTTAGGAGGAGAACAGCACTCAGAACAACAGCCCTGATCATGCCTTAATGCTACTGCTTCTATCATTTTGATTGGTTTCAATTAAAAAAAAAAAAAAGCTTAAACAACTGTTCTGCAGCTTGAACCTTGATATAAATGCAACACATTGCTAAGTTGCACACCTTATTTGCGTTTAGAGTAAGGATTTTACATTAATGCAGCGTAAGAACAATTAAGGCCAGAGCCTTAAACATATATAAACATTTATGAGTGCCTATCTATCTAACTGGCAGATACACAGCCATACACACACATTCACACATTTCCAACCCACACTTTACCACTAATAATAGAATTTTAAGAGCTATGGGGCAGGACCAAACAAGGCTCTACTCATTCAACAAAATCACCATCTCCAATTAGCATCAGAAAGAACAGATAATGGTAACAACAATAGCATAGAGTTGACAAAATGCTTACAACTGGTATCTGTATATCATTGAGGTGCGACTAATATTCGGATGACAAGATTCCCAGGATATCTCTGTTCTAAACAGCTGAGGCAGTTCAGTGAAAAAGAAGAGAGTTCAAGATCCAACATGCACGTTCAAACATTGATTGACTAGTGCATTTGCAAGGCACTCATTTTAGTAATTAGGGTGGGAAGTCCATTAATACACTATCCATTAAATAACAATCTATAAGCCTAATGGGTAATCAGGGAAAAAAAATTACAGTGGAAGGCATTCAAATTCAAGTGTGCATCAATGGGAAAAATACTGAACATGTTACCCAGCCGAGGTATATTTTATCACGTAGCATGTAATCATTTTGTCTTACTTTTCTCTCTCAAACACACGCCTACTGAAAAAACGCATTTCAAACCCAAGAGTTGCACTAACACCAGATAAAGCTATTTTGCAAAGCCCAAAATGGTCTTTAAATATTTAGGACAAGTTTTATAAAACATTGTAAGATCACAAGATTCCTTTGTGGGTATTTTAAATAGTCAGCCAGCATTTCAAACACCCTTACCAAAAAAACGCTCAAAAGCACTCTGTACAGATGTTCAGTATTCATTACACAGTTTTATGTCTTTATGCACGCTGTATTATAGATGAGAACTGGCATGAACAAGCTGAGTAAAGACAAAACCAATAAACATTAACACTGTTTCCCGCGCTATGGGTGATTATACATCAATACCTCTGTACTAACACGATTCAGAACATAAAGGATAGTGAGGATGCAGCTGTGCAGCACCACTCCCTCAAACCCCTGCCTTTCCAGCCACAGGGTACAACTGTGCCCTTTCTCTTTCGGGTCCAAGGGAGGGAACAGGCTGGGGGTAAGAGGCACTTACTGTCCACCTCTCTGGAAAAAGCACTGAAGCAAAGCACAGCCACCACACATGCGGTCACAGTGATGATGTTTGCCATAGGGGGGTTGGGGGGCGGGGGGTTCTGATGATTACACAAAATAAATGAGAAAAAAAAAAAGCATCAGGAAACCAGAAGGGCTCCTTATGTCCCACTCGCAGAGCCCCTGCATTACCCTGCCTACTGAAGAAGGCTCCACAATTCTCAACTAAATAAGAGAAGTTTTAACTAGGAAGGGAAAGAAAAGTAAATCCTATGACAGTCCCCTGCTGCTAAAAGTGAAAAGGGACTAGAAGCATGCCTAGAAAAACATCATCCTCAATTCACTAGTATAAGATACAACACCAATTAATCTTTGACATGACAGACTACCTTTTCCAGTTAAACAGCTGAGTGCACAACTGTGAAACAGTCTTTAAGACTCAGGATGAAACTGAGATAGATATTAACAACTCCAAATCAGACTGGGCTATCTCCCTGTATCTGCTCTCCATATCACAGTGAGTAGATCACAGAACAGCAAACAAAGCAAGCGAGTTAAAAATCTGTTGTATTCACATTAAGTGTAACAGTTAGTAACACATTTCTCAAGCGCCTACACAAGCCTTTCCTGAGCTGAAATATGAATTAAGGGCTCATACCATCACGTACCTTTCTTCATCCTTCATCTGTTCATCATAGGATTAACATTCATTAAATACCTACACATTCAAACCTGAGCATAAAGTCTTTTAAGTCAGAAGGGTCATGTCATAAATTGTATACAAGCACACACATGCAAGAGCTGTGTCCCTCCCAATCCAAACAAGAGGAAGAGTCCTTGGAGTTAACATGAATTATAGAATAATTCATGTTAAATGACAAGCATAACTACTTAATACATTTGGTGTTTTTTAAAATCACAAAAGAGAAGTATTAGAAATTGCTACTCTACTCTGACAACAGTATAAGAATAGACAAGAAGAAATTTGAGAAAGCAGTACAGGACAGAAAAATGATACAAGTCTGGAGGCAATGGGCGGAAATAGAGGGAAAGAGTACAAAGTACAGTGATTTGCCTTTGACTGCCTTTGTCACGAGGGACATAGTAAAGCCATGAAATGACAGAGTCGACAAAGGGAGGGAGAAAGAACACAGAAGCTTTTAGTCTGCATACAATCAAGACTGTCATTTAGTCCAAGACTGCTGTAAAAATGCCCAATTAAAAAAAATCAAATTAATACGGATATTATAAATCATAAGCTAAGCCAAGATAGGGCATCCTTATTTTGTATGGGGAAAAAAACACCGATAGCAGTATTAATTTATGCCGATACCAACATAAATTCATACCAGCAGGGTAGCAATGAACTTTAGCATTTTTAGAGAACATTACTAGACACTGAAAATTATTTCAAAAGCTCACCGTAGCATCAAGTCTATTAGAAAATAAGGCAAGCATACAGTATATACCACAGAGGTAGCACAGACACTTTTCACTATTCTAGCAAACTCAAAATATTAAGCTAGCAGACATCAGAATTATTTTCCATCCTGATTTTCAATATATTCAAATATATTTTTAAATCCAAAAATCAACTGGAAGGAACAGGAAAGTGCAATTGGCAAATGTTCTTGAGAGAACATTAAGTACAAGAAAAGAAAATTAATTTTTTCTACATTAATAAACTGAAATGGCATATTTCTTCATTTAGAGAACTATATTTGTTTTGAAAGTGCCCTCTATTTGTCTTTATAAAGTAAGCAACTAAACTTAAGGGAGAATTTAGCCCTGAAACAAGAATAAACAGTACCTGAAATCGAAGCCTTGTGGCTCTTAAGAAAACTTTTTTTCCTGGGTGATGAGCTACTCCTTCCCCCACCCCACGGCAGGTATTCACTTTCTTGTATACAAAAATAGCCTAGGGCAGCACTTTGCTTCACATTTCCTTCCCAGTGAACCTGAAGCTCTACTGAGGGCGAGCAATACACATTGGTCACTTGCCATTTTTGAGACAGCATTGTGGGGGACACACCTGGTCTACAAGAAGGTTGTAAAGCCTATACCCTCCTCTTCACAAAGAATTGCCACTCCACACAAAGTGACAGAGAAAGCAAAACATGCACAGGCCTGAATTTTAGCTATGACAGTTAGTCCTATAGAAGCCAAATTCCAAGTTACTGAACATGCACAGAATACTTTATATAGCTGCATCAAGAAGAAAGGTTTGTAACCAAGTAGTGCTGCGCTATGCCAGACACGTGCAAACTGTCAAACTCAAGCACCGAGAAGGCTTTAACACAGACAACAAATAGCAGAAGGCTGGCATGTCCGGGATATAAAATAAATTGGCAGTCCATCTATTTAAACACAGTTAAGTTTCAATTGAAACTAAATTACAAGGTTTGAAATTAGCCATATTTCATGACCCTGAAGTTACTAGTTCCCTTCTCCCCATCAACTTTAACACTTGGCCCAACCTATAAATAACCAAATGCAAACCAAGAGTAAGAAGCCCAGTAAGATCTTTAAGAGAGGGCTTGTTTTACTTCACAAACAGGAATCTGTTCTACATTCAAATTGTGACAGAATCAGACAAAATTGGTGGAAGATTTTCCAAGTACCTCAAATAACTAGGTTTATAAATCCCACCTTCCACAGTCATGATTACATAAAGTTTTACTTCAGGTACAGTTATTCCATAAGAGGAAGTCTGTGCAATGTAAATGCTTTCTGAACAGAGTTCTGTAAAAGCTGTCTTAGGCAGGCAGAAAGGATCAAACTACATGTTCTTCAACATCAACAGGACTAGCAGAGGGAGAACTGGGGTTTCACAGCCTTCATCTTCACTGAATACTAATTTTCACTCAGCTTACTAGCCCTGATAAAAGGATGTTCTATGCAGAAAATGCTACACTATATTGTAAATGAAGGGGTTAGTCACATGTTCAAGTTTGTGAGAGCACACAGTTCCAGGCATAGATCCACTCCGCTCCCACAAACTGTGTACTGTACTGAAAACTGTGACCTGATCTGAACGGGTCCTTCTCCATATCTTATATATTGCTACTCTGTAAGCATCCATCCTGCTGGTCCTTTCTTTAGACTTTGTATTTCAAAAATACGTACGAAAGAAAAAGCATAAAACAAAGCAGGGTGGGGAGGCAGGGCTATGAAGACATTTAACTACATCTTCATTATTTCATACAATTATGTTTCAGTGTGACAAGACAAACTGTTTCAGTAGCTTCTGGTCAATGATCAGGGACTGAGCTGAACAAACAGTAATTCAGAATACACATAAAGACATCCAAAGTAAATTAGCTAAAGGCCAAGGAATAATAAGAAAACTGATAGCGTCATGACGTTGTCACAACAAAATAGACTGTGTTCTGGTCATGCCTGAAGAGAGTTCTGTTAGGGCAGGGGTCATCTTGGTGCCAGAATGGACACCACTTGGAACAAGAATATCTAGAGGGCATGGCCCCTTCAAATCAGGCAGTGACACACAGACAGGAGAAAACGGCAAAAGCCCTCACCTAGCAAGCAACTTTCCTCAGTAACAGAAGCTGTTCCCCATTACCATAGGAAGGATTCAAGATCTGAAACAAGAGACAAGAGTCTTCCACCACTGCTGTTAATGAGAAGAATTCTGCAAAACAGTTTCCAGGAAAGAGTTATTGTAAACTTCTGTGACACAATCATCTGTCTCTCCTTTGCCCTGTTTCCATTTACCTCCCAGTTGTGCTGTTGAAAATTGTGGTCAGACAGGAAATATAACTAAAATTCACCTTCTGATAGAAGCAGGTGCAAAGGTTTCATCAGCAGTTTAGAGAGAGACATGTAATTTTAACATACTTCTGAGAAACACTGAGTTTGACTAAATGCTAATCATCGGAAAAAAACCACAACCAACTGCACACTCTACAACACTTAACACCTTCATATCAAAGTCACCAGGCATTACATAAAAGCAATAAGACTCTGATTTTTAATCATCTTCAGGAATATAATGCAATTTCCCAATTCCTATCATTTACCAATATTTATTACAAGATGGGTAATTATTTTCTTGCCTTAATTTAAGGATTCCAGCTCACATATGCTGCTTGACTAGCAACATATATACTATACACACAGTGGATATGCTTGACTAGCTTTCAATAACCAAAGATAAAAGGCCTGGCTTGACCAAGAGTTGTTTAACCACAGTCCTTCCTCACTTCCACACACATGCACTCCTGCTCAGTCATTGTCCTGCTTCTGAGTAACATCCCTTGTCTACAGCTTCACTAGTCCAAAAGCGGGCTATCCAGTTCCTGCCACTCACCATAAGAAAGATGAAGTTCTTGCTGTAAACCATTTCCCCTCAGTTGCTGTCAAGAAATCAGCTTCCTGGGGCTACCCTATTTCCTTTGACTTCTGTAAAAATAAGCAAAATTTGACCCATAAATATCCTGGAAAACTGTGGTGACTAGATAGCCCAAATTCTTAGAATAGAATAGTATAGAACTATTTCAGTTGGAAGAGATCTACCATGACAATCTAGTCCAACTGCCTGACCACTTCAAGGCTGAACAACAGTCAAAGAATATTGTTAAGGGCATTGTCCAAAAGTCTTTTAAACACCAACAGGTTTGGGGCATCGACCATCTCTCTGGGAAGCCTGTTCCAGTGTTTAATCACCCTCTTGGTAAAGAAATGCTTCCTCATGTCCAATCTAAACCTCCGCTAGTGCAGCTTTGAACTACTCCCATGAGTCTTGCCACTGGATCCCAGGGGGAAGAGCTCAGCACCCCCCTCTCCACGTCCCCTCCTCAGGAAGCTGCAGAGAGCAAGGAGGTCACCCCTCAGCCTCCTTCTCTCCAAACTAGACAAACCTAGAGACCTCAGCCACTCGTCATGGGACATGCCTTCCAGCCTTGTCACCAGCTTTGTTGCCCTTCTCTGGATGCAGCCAAGGACCTTCACATCCTTCACAAATAGTGGGGTCCAGAGCTGCACACAGTACTCAAGGTGAGGCTGTACTAGCACTGAATACAGGGAGATAATCACCTCTTTTGACTAGCTGTTTATGCTGTGCTTGATGTCCCCCAGGATGCTGTTTGCCCTCTTGGCTGCCAGGGCACACTGCTGGCTCATGGAGAGCCTGTTGTGACCAGAACCCCCAGATTCCTTTCTGCAGGGTTGCTCTCCAGCCACTGCACTCCCAATTTATGCTTGTGCCCAGCATTACTCTATCCTAGGTACAAAATCTGGCACTTGTTCTTCTTAAATTTCATTCCATTAATCACTGCCCAATGCTCCAATCTATCTAGATCTCTCTGCAAGGCATCTTGTCCCTCAAGAAAGTCAACAGCACCAGCACCCCTGGTGAAGCCAAAATTATCACGCTAGCATTAACAGTAAAAGGCACTGTGATGGGGCACTGAAGAAACCACCATATGTCAGCAAGCATGCAACTCCTCTTCCCATTATTAACTCAAATTTTAAACAAGGCTGAAGTAGCTGAGTATTGGACAACTCACTGAAATTGCTGTCACTTAATTAACTCCATCACTATACAGAATTAGTAAAATCAAACACTGCTTCCTCCTTGTATGCAAAAGCATATTGGCTTAAGATGCAGAGAAATCAATATGAGCCAATTTCAGCTAGAAAGGTTTAGTGACTGACTTTCCCCTGGTTCTAAACGGTGCTCTGAAATTCTGCCAGAAAACACTTAGAGGCGACCTTTCATGTTTGCTATTGATATCTGCTATTAATTGAGTTCAAATAGTCATGAAATGTGGTCTAAAAGGACATTTTTTTAAGAAGAAGAATTCTGAATAATTAGGAACAGTTTTGTTCCCCAGAGAGAAGGAGAGGAGGAGGAAGAATCACCAGCAGGATAGCCTCATCTCTTATTTCAAGAAACACCAATCTAAGTCAAGACTGCACTGATGTGCTTAGACAATTTTAGGCTCTTCAGAATAGAAGGAGGCTTTTGTTTAAGATAATTTTGAATGAAGTAGCTACATACAGATAATTATTTTTTTTCTTATTTGGTGATCTGAATTAATACCAGCTTAGACTGCTGTATCTCCACCTCCCTTCACTGTCTCTTTTCTCTGTTAATAAGAGAAAACAACAAATGGAAAAGAAGTTTTAAAAACAGTTTCCCTACGTACTCTGAAAAAGAGTGAAAGCATTTGAGTTTGCAAGATAGATTATATAAAAAGAACATGAAAAATACAAGCAGCATTCAAAATGTGAACATGTGCAATGTTGTGCTTCTAAGCCACACTTAGAAAAATCTGCCTCCAGCCAAAAATAGTAAGAGCATCTCTGTTAACTACAGCCATTCAAGCCAAGATTACTATACTCTACCCACCCATCAATCTGCTCCAACCCAAGATATTTGGAAAATGGAATGCACAGTTCCAAACATAAATCTTAAATAAATGAAATCTGCGCACATGCTTCTACAGGTTTAAAGTGGTCTTAGTTCAAGCACTAAACACTTGTCTAAATTAAGTTCAAGAAAGCCTTTTAGCACCAAATGAGTGTATGCAAGGTTAAAGCACTTCATTGTTTGTTCAGTCTGAAGCTAATGCACATAAATTAAATTACAAATTTCTCTTAGTCAACCCCTGAGAACGTTTTAAAATTTCTATAAATAGGGATATCTACTTTCAAGACACTATGAAATCACTATTAAGACTTCTAAGGAAATTCTGACATCCTGCCAGTGACCAAGGACAACTAGAAGCCCAGTATACTATCTACAAAGATAAGAGGAGTATGGGGGGGAAGAGGAGGAGGTTGGGACAAGTGCTTGCTTTTCTGTGTTAGATAGCCCTTGCAAGGCTAGATCATTCTTTCATAGTTTCTGCTAGTAAAGCCAGTGCCTGGTGCTCTCATATTCTCTCTTCTCCCTCCCAGTCTAAACTTCCTTGTAACGCCTTTTACATTCACTCTAAAGCTGCAATCTCTGTAAACTTCATTGCTTTTCTTTTTCCTGTGGATTCATCCTTTTCATTCTCTATTCCAGACACAGTCACCTATGAATCATCCTCTTTTTATTTCTGTCTCAGAAATATCTTGTTGCCCTGGTTGTCCACATTTCTGGGACACAATATAACATCCTTATTCCCTTCCCTCAAGACACTCAAAAGTACATGCATTCTTTCACACACTCTCCCCGACACCCATCAGTTGTTTTTAAGTTACAAAATTCAGTGTATTGCCACTTCAAAACCTAATTAGAATGAGGGATTGGGATATACAGGTGTCCTGTGGCACAATCATTCACTCCAACCCACTCCCTCAGCAGTGCTACTCAACACATCACCCACAGAGCAATGGAGGAAGAAGGAAGAGTTTAACAGTTTCATGAAGAGCTCCTTCCCAACTGGTTTCAGTGCATGTAGAGATGAAAAATCATATTACTGCCACCATCATTTTAACTGAAATGTTTATAAACAACGAATAATAATGAAAATCTTTACCCCACAGCTGGTCCATCACTTATTTTTTTAAACAGGCCAGATGTTGGATTGAAAGACTATGTAACAATTGTATACCAAAAAAGTGCCAATGTCAAGGATGAAAGCTGGGCATCAACATAGCTGATTTGGTCTTCTGGTTTTTCTGAGGACTTAACTGAGTACAGGGGAGGGAGCATTGGATGGGAGGAACATTTTACCCAGAAAACATTAATGGATTCTAAAACAAAACACATTTTAAAATGTATTATATGTTTTAAACCCACTGTCATTCAAATGGATCAGGCCACTTGGACCTTGCAATTTTGTCAGACTTCTACCCAAGATCACAGCCAGCTGGCAGTTTCCACACTTTTTCAAGATTTCTTTTACCTTTCTCCAGTCTCTTGGGAAATGCTGACAGTGCATTGCTGCAGGTCCCTAGACACAAGAACAGCAAGTAGTAGTGACAGCCCAGTCAAAATGAGAGCTACTGTGTTGGTTTAGATAAAAGTTAAATGGAGTAGTCCTACATTAACACAACACCATCCCTGTTATTCTCTCAAAATACAATAATCCCAGAAGTTTACAAGCAAATATATTGAATGAATCAAAGCTGGCTACTGAGAATTCCTATCCTACAATAATCTGTCAGGGGAGGACAGCAAGCAGAGTGTTCAGGCTATATGATACATAATCACGGCAAAGCTTTGCTGTTTTACTCTTAAAGATGTTTCTCAAAGGAAAATAAGAGCACAAGATATAAACACAGAAGATCAGCACATTATTTAATTCTGAACTAAATTTTAAAGATATAGAGGTTTATTACCAACCGATCTTAAGTCCCTTAAAAGTGCTTTAATTAAACTGTCCTACAATTATGTTCCAGTCTATTGGGGAATGTCTGACAATGTAGGTAATCTCGGCGCATTGCTGGAGAGACGTTTGTATATTAAAACCTTCTAAACATTTTCTGCTGTCCATATGCTGACGTATGGACAGTGTAACACTGCTGAAAGCACGCCCACACCTGTCAGCTGCAATAGATGACCTCTAAATTTCGGGGGCTACCCTGGCCTCCAAATACAGCTTCACTAACTTGAGCAAAGCTGCACACAGACACAGAATTACATGACGGACATTTATCACACTTAATTTAAACCATTTCCTCTAAAGGCAAATATGTTTAGCTAGAAAGTTGCTATTAAGACTGTAATTTTGTTGTCATGTTAAGTGGGTGGGAGGGAAGACTCAATAAGCAAAGAAACTAAGTAAGAGGTAAATATATCAAGACAGTAACTAAATGGAAACATTTGTTCCAAACTAGCTTGTACATATACTTAAGAGCAAGAATTAGCTACTAAAAAGGAAACACATTGTCTTCAACTATGGCATAACACAAGGCTTCAGCCGGTGCTTCCATTGTAGCACTACTGCACTGTAGCACTACTACAGCAGTCTTCCCACCCCCTAGATAATCTCTTAATTTAAAAATAAAAACACACCAAATAAAAATGACTCTGGAATTGCCCTTTGTGCTATACTGTATTATTTGTGAAATAACTTATTTGTCTTTTGAAAAAGACAACCAGGGTATTTGCTCCCCAAAAGCTGACAGTCAGTTTCACATCAAAGAGCATAGCATGACAAAACGCAAAACAGATCCATTTCAGGACAGTGCTTCAACCTTGAAAGTTTTCCTGAATTTTTTTCAGTCTGTCAAAACAGACATCTGGCTCTTTCAACAAATGCAAAAAAACACCACACACCACCAAAAAAAAACATACAACACACCACAATACAAACACCTAGTTAAACAACATTAAAATCAAGTGATTTTATTAAGTTCAGATATGTTTCCACACGGTTACATACCAAAAAGCTATTTTTTTGCCTTCCTATTGCTTCCTATCTCTCATACCCCTCCAAGATTCAGCTTCAGATTTTGTAACTGCTAAAAATTGTTTCATGGAAGAGAAAAATTTTCAAACTTGGGCCTGATATCCCTCTGTTTTGTGAAGAGTGGTGAAGGCTTATCTGGAGAGTGTTAAGATATAAGGAAAGGAAGTTTCCAGTGAGTTAAAGAATTTGATCAGTTCCAGAGAAATGTAAGAGACTACAGTTTTTGTTAGTGCTTTCTAAAGACTTGTTCTTAACAAAAAGACACTAATATACAAACACTGTCTTCTTGAGCAAATAAATAACAAACTAGGAAGACTTTTTGGGACCAAAAATAAACTAATCAGACAATTCTATTCTTTATAGAGAATACAACTATACAGACAGGTTCATTTTTTTACCATATATTCATTATTTAACCATAAGTCCCTAGTCCATGTAACTTCAAAAGCAAGAAAAGTAATTCCACTGAGTATTTTCCTGTAGGTCTAAATATTGGAGAATTTTAACTCAAAAATATTTGTTCTTCCATATTTTTTTTTAAACTAGAAGGGATTCAAGGCCACACTTTTCATTTAAAGGATACTTTTATCCATAAAAATCTTAATTTGAAACTAGATTACACACATTAAGGCAGTAGAAAATAAAATTCAACAGCTAAAACTTGGGCACAAAATTTTTTAACCTAATATATATCCAGTAAAAAAATATGCACTCTGAATTTGTTCCACAGTTTGAGAACCAGGGGCTCAGTAATAGGAACAGAGTGCTGAAACTCACTGTAACGTGTTATGGTAATACCTGCTGGGGAGCCCCCAGCAGAACATCAGAACTAGCAGGACACCTCTACTTTTCAGCCTTCTCAATGCCAGAAAAAAAGATGCAATAAATATTTCTTTAAATGTTCCAATAGACCTTCTACAAATAAAAGTGAACAAATCACAATTCCTCAAGTCTCTATCCTCTCAAAGAAAGCTAGACATCCTCCCACACCTGCTTTTGGATTTCTATATAACTGGTTTTATATATAAATAAACACATAATATATAATATTATATATTTTTTTATACACAAACTTTTTTAAACTGCAAGACGAGCACTTAGAATGATATTTAACCTGAATCCAACCTTCTCTCTTTCATTAAAACCAGGTACCTAAATGTCAGCTACAGTACAGTGTTAAAGCCTTTTCCAAAAGTAGGAATTAAGTGAACTTTCAAAAATTTCCATAACATATAATTACATTACATATAAATCCTTGAAAACAAATCATATTTCAGGGAAGAAAAACTGCATTCTTAACTCTTTTTTCCCCTCCTTGTTCTATTTAATAATTAGCCCTTCCTGAAGCAGTAATGGAGTCAGTATAGAAGAATCGTAAATTTTAAAATCTTATTCCATTACCCTCAAGTAATGGAATGCAGGTACCCACCTGCCCAGGGGCAAGGTGCTCAGAGAATGCAGCCAAGCCAAGAAAATGTGGCAGCTGGCAGCAGCTATAGTGAGGGACTGTAGTTATACCTTAAGGCTGCAGCTCAGATCTTTCTGCCCCTTTGTCTGCTTGGAAGCACTAGGATTTAGAGGAACTTTCCTTAGTAAGTGGTGCCAAGAGGCTACGCCCATTCATACATGCCCACCTTCCATGGCTGCAAGAGGTAATAGGATTATGAAAGTGGCAAGTTCTGCAACACTGGCAATTGCCCCAAAGAAACTATGACATATACCCAACACCCAGCTGATGCTCATGATGTGGGGACAAAAATGTCTCATGACCTTATGAAAAACACTTTTAGTGCCATGTTTCCTCAGCCACTTTTAATGGAGAGGCTACCTAATCTTTTTAGAAAAACCTACCCCCCCAAAAAACTGTATAAACTGTTGCCCTAATGATAAATATTGATTAGGATAAAAGTCTTTTACATTCCTTTATACTTTCATTCCCTCCCTTTTGATTGCTTCCATGAAAGGAAGCACGCAGGTACACTCTTTGGAAGAGGGAGTTTATAAATCACTTTGTGGACTATCTTCTGGTGTCATTAAGACTACAAGCTGAGTGGACGGACATTCCTGAAGCAGTATTTTAAAGCTTTAATACAGACTCCAAAAACACATCCCTCCCCCACCAACTTCATCTCCCTGGAAAGAGGATACAAAAAGGTGACTTGGGAAATAAAGGCTTAAATTTAGATTGGAGGGTTGTTTGGGTTTGAGAGTGTTTTTGGTGAAAAAGAAAAAAACTCAACATATTGAGAGACTATCATTTCAAGCAGATAAAGAAGGTCAGAGATCCTGTGAGTAAACAGGAGAAACTAAATGCTCTGAAGACAGGCAGGAGCTACCACTGCACAACAGAAAGCATCTATCAGCAAAGGCAAATAAAACCAGCATACCAAAACTAACTGTTTCCTGGGAAAAAGAACACAAAAATATTGGGGAAAAATCCACAAAGCAATTGTTTTTGCCACATTTTCCACTCATCGCCACTAGGTCTTCATAGAAACATACCCGAGATGCCATTTTTAACCAAACCATCCAAAAAATCATAATTACTAACTCGTTGATAGAGCAGATACTACTGATTTAGGGTCAAAATATGAACAGCTGGGCTTGAAAAGCAGGCATACCTGTTCAGTGTCTTTTCACAATGAAGCAAGAACGATTCAAGGGACTTAGAAACAAACAAATAAAAGCTGAACCTTGGTCCAGTTGTAGAAGTGTTTTCTATTAATATAACCCATTTTCCCTCTCTTCCTGTTACTATTCCTTCATTTTTCCACTGTTTTCATTTCAATGAAGTTTACTTTTCCAAACAGTACAATCCAAACTTCGTCTTCTTTATCACTTGTAACTTTTATTTATAATTGTTTCTGTCCTTCTTAAAATATCCCAACAAAAATAAGCTAAGAAGGAGTCAGAGAGAGATGAAAAGTGTTCTGTGTTTTGAACTCATTCACAAGGGGGTCAATCAAGAACAGACCTCCTATCTGATCCTCGCCATCCACTGACACCATCCTAACACATATGGTGGAAAGAAATAGCAGGAAGGGAGATTCCTTTCCCTATTGCTCCAAAGAAATATGATCACCATTAGACAAGAAAAGGGTCTGCCTATTTTTGATTCCTTCACTCTTCCAGATGAGCTTAGTAAAAGTATTGAAAAATAATTCCATAAAATATTTTTCCCTTACAAGCTACTCAATAAACAAAAATATAAAGAGAAAAAGGACCGCAACTGGAAAGGAACTATAATACCCATACACTTCATACATTTGCAAAGCACACCGTAAGCCAAATTAAGAGACTCTTCTTCCACCACCCACAACTACTTCCTTTTATCTTATCAGAAAAATAGCTCTTCACTGCTGTAGGCTAATTACACCATCTGTTTAGCCCCAGTACAGCAACACTAAGACATGGCACATTAATTCCTTAGCTTTCCCACATTGAACTGCCTTGTGTTGCCCTCATACTCGCAAAGACACAGGCTGGGCATAAGTAAATGTGAAGAAATCATCAGCCTCACGTTATTTGTATTCCCTCTTCCTCCACCACAGCTCTGCTACCAGGCTTCACAGGGATTTCAGCAATCTGACAATTTCTCTCTACCTCACCTCAGTACAACAGTGCCAGTTGTCAGGATCAGCAATGAAAAACATCAATCATGCTCATGCACACAAAGGAGGAGTCACCGTCTATGCAAGTTTGTCCCGTTCATCACATCAAGCAAGCTGCCTCCCTCCACAGTGGTCAGAGATCGCTGAATCTCAAGTTAGAGCCTTCCTTGGGAAACAGGAGATACACAGCCCTGCATTAAAAATCAGGATTTCTCCAGCTTTTGGAAACAGGACAGCCCCCTCATCCTTTCCACCTCTCCAAAGCGAACAGCACATCCTGGCCCATACACCAGGACTAGGCATAGCACCCAAACTGCCAACTGTCCCCAGGCGGGAGATACTACCCAGTGTGTGCCATGCATGCTGGGAGGGGTCTTCTACATGATCTCTAAACCCTTTCCTTTTTCCTCCTTCCCTCAGCCCCTCCTCCTCCCATTCCCCCAACTCCATTGAATAAACCAGAACATTTAACAACATTACCACTTGACATTCCTTATTTAAGTCAGCCCCAACTGAAAATAAAACAGGAACTTTAGGGTGTGAACTACTGCGGGCTCAGGTAGACAGCGCAAGACTTTGTCCAAGCCCTGCACTATCTTGCTCAATGTCAACAGCCTGGGTTCAAGAATTTGTGCCTTTCCACTGGAGACCATCACTCCCTGCTCCCTCTCAGATCCAAGTGATAGGGTTATTTAACCTCTGTCCATTTCTCCGATGAAACTGCATAGGAAAGCATTTACCTAGCTGATTTGGACAAGTGGACTGAACACAGGAAGAGAGGAAGCACTAGACTCAGAGGGCAGTCATCTCCACAGGGCAGCAGTTACAAGCAGCTACATGCAGTAGCCTCTTCGGCCAGCAAAGCTTCAGCAAGAAGGGAATATTTGTCTGCATCCTTGCAATTTCTAAGACTTTTCTTCTACAGCTCTAAAAATTAGAAAACTTGTTCCTAACTTTGAATGCATCTGGGATGCTTCATATTTCCTTCCCCTTTTCCTCCTTTGAAGCATTCCTGCATTTGTAATGCAAAGTCACAAACCCCTACTACATAGACATGTTCCAGTTTAGAAATCTTTTTCATTAGAAAAAAATACTTGCCACTGAAAACCATGAAGATTACACCAAATGTGAAAGGAAAAATACTTAGACATTTAACATCACTTTGCATTGCTCAGGCAGATAGCGTTATGTTAGTAAAAGATATCTGATTCCTGTTTCTGCTGTATGTCACAGGCTTGGGTTTTGTTCTTAAATAAGGTATGATGAAGGCTGAAAAGGGGAGAACCAGAAATAAGAATATTCCAACTTACAGAGATTGCTCAAGAGGATACTTACCCTCCCCTATAGAGCTGCAAGGGCAGGGGTCACAGGGAACAAACTGGGACACAGAGAAGGCAAAAAAGCAATGGTGAATTGAGCTCAATTATGGTTAATACCCCTGCCCTCAGGTTCCATCAAAAGTGAACATCAGGAGGCATGAATGGGGTAGGGGAAAAAATAAAGCTGTTATATATTTTCTTTGCTAAAATATTCTTACACTCGTGTCTTTGCTTATCATTTCAAATTTAGAAACAAAGTACACAGCTATTCATAATGTTGTATACAGAAATTAGAAATCTCGACTTCCGGAGCTGGTTCACCACTGATTACTACCCACTATATTTCTCATTACCTTTTCAGTGACAAAACTACTCAAAAGGGAAGCAAGAAAAAAAAAGTGGCAAGTTACTTTAATTATATAATTGCAAGCAGACAAACGGTAAGTGCTTGGCCAAAACCATCCAGATTTGATCCCAGTATTCAGTAGTGCCTTACACAAACCTTAATACAGCCACAGCTCAGCAAAACTACCCAAGCAGCAGGCTGGCTCGGATTCAGGGGTTCCTAGACAGTAAGGTCAGGGATACAGTCTGCAAGACACACTTCATGCAGCACTGTACTTGTTTCTATTCTCTGAGGCATTTTCCTATCATGGAGATAAAAATGTAGAGCCAAGCATTCAGTGCTATGACAGCCATATCTCCCCTTCCAGCTAATGGAAAAGTACCAAACATCAACACTAGCTTGTAGAGAGGAGGATCTCGCACAACTGCTGTCATTTAACATGTTCCCTTCCCACTCACGGTCAACAGCAAGGCCATGGTAAGCCACTAGGTAACTTTATTAACCAGGTAACCCATTAATTTAAATTTTAGGACAGAAAGTACATAATCTGTATTTATCAATTCTCAAGACGTGTGTTCAGGAGATTCTTTTGTTCTTTTCAAAGTTGTTTTGATACTGTAACCCTGAAAATTTTGCCAGTCAATCCCCAATTGCAAGACAAAAAATGATACAAAAACAAGTGCATTCCATAACATAAATGAAAGTCTACTGACCAGCCTATTATCTTCTCTTACCTCAATTTATGACACATATCTTAGTGTGTAATGTGTGAACACAAACAAAATATTTCTATTTTACTAGTAAAATAACAGTTGTGTTTGCTTAAGAGGCAGGTCCCTCCAACAATGATCCTTTCCCATATGTAATACCCATTTGCTCACAGAAACAGTCTTGTACCCCAATATACACTCAGTACAAACCAGGTATCCTAACATTGGTAATTAAAACAAAAAAAAAACAAAAAAAAAACAGAAAAAAAACCAACCACCAAACCACACACCGCAAACAAACAGCTCCCCTCCGAGAACGCTGTCATTCAGATATAAATGCATCAAGGCAGTTTTGTTGTCACATAAACCATAGCTCATTAAAACACAAACAAAACTAGCTTTAGCTTACCTGAAGAAAGGGATTTATGATTTGATGAGAAACAAATTGCCAAAAACCCCACTGCGAACGCCTTCTGTTACACATAGCATGAAAACTACCACCACTGCTTTTTATGCCTATAAAACCACTCTTCCTTCTAACTGTTATTTACCTCCTGTTGACCAAGTACAGAAAAATGCTGGCATGCACCCTCCATGAATTCCATAAGCTCCTACAGACAGTATAGCTCTGTACTGCTGCTTTTGTGCTGGCCTGCAAAGAAATATCTATATCCCCACACAGAGGGGGCTTGCTTCTGTGTGGAACACACCTCTGACATTAAAAAAAGTATTGCAAACAACTTAATTGCCTTGTTATGTCAAGTATAATACATATCATCAAAGGTTAACGACACAGACCATTCCCTCACCCCAAAAACTCACTAGAGAAGTCAAACTTCAGAAAGATGACTCCCATTTGGCAGTCATATAGTCAAATTAATTAAGTATATATGGAATGCTAAGCACCTGTTTAGTATTTCACTACAATGCCACTGTATCAGATGCAACACTTGCACAATCTTGCACTTTTTAATTTTGAAAGCAAGTATCCATTAAAATTTAAAATTATTTAAAACAGAACTCTAAACTCTTAAAAAAGACAAAATATCTCAACTGTACATGAAACTGCAGTATCAAAGTCTCTCAGTGAACCAGAAAATAGTCAAAGCAATACAAGTCTTGATGCTTTTCAAGATCCTTCACATAAAGTAAAATTCCGACCACTTCAACAGCAAATTTTCAGTCAGTATCTGTCTACTAGCACACCCCTGAGTCTTTCAGGAAGACTAATTTCACAGAAGTTACAATTAACCATAGGGCTCAAGGCAAAATACAGGAAAGCACTTCCCAAATTTTAGAAGACCTTAGCAGAATTCAAGCACCTATTATCCAAATATTACATCCAATTATCCATAACCAATGATGTTTACATACCTAGAAAACAAAGGTCAGCTTAGCTATGAGTCAGAAGTTTTGGCAAAGAATCAACTAAGAATAGAAAGGAGACACTGACTTAGCAGAGGCATCCCAAAATTGATTTGGGATCATTAGAGAAGGAAAATATGACATTGGTAACAAATGACAACAAAGAAATCCCATTTGCTGTTGTTCTCCAAGGATAGGTTAAGTTTCCATACACAAAAAGAGTTCTCCAAACTTTTTCAACTGGCAGCAGTACCATAACTCTCAGGTACTAAAAAACCTTCTGAAGAAAACAAACCCGAGCTTTTTTTAAGACAAATGTATGCAACCTGACAAAACTGATTTGAGAATCAACCTAACCTAGTAACAATTCCTGGCTCTGAAAGGCCTCCAGAAAAGGTTGCCTCTACTCTAAAAGTTTACACTGTCAGGAGGAAAAAAACAAAACTGTAATTAAAAAAAAAAAATTATAATGACAGCTAAGCAGAGCATAGACTCTTTCAAGAAGCAAACAGTCAAAATCATTTTCCAGTAATCCGGTGAATAAATAAAACGACAAACGTGACAAAAACATGTGAATTTACACTCTGAAAGCAAATCCTCACATGAAATACTGTCCAGATACAAGGCTGCTTTAAACTACATTCTGAGAAAGAAGTCTTAATTTACATCACAGATGTAGCTGCATCAAGACTTTCTAACTGCAAATTTTTCACACACATTACAGGTTGCTCATGAGACTGTTTTTTTTTTTAAAGCCACACATGAACCCCTTCTGCTATCACAATCACACTATTTCTTCACACCTTATATTTTCTTATATATGAGAAGTAGAGCTCCTGTAGAGTTAGTTTATCCAAGCACATAGATGAGATAAAAGAGAGATTACACGCATCTAAAACCAACGTCTGTTAATGATCACTTTGATTCACAAAACACAGTAAAAAAAAAAATCTTGTACCCTAAAAAACACCTCATGTCTGAATATTTTGGGTACATGGGGACAGGTATAAGCCTTTCTTTGGGCACCACTTTATAATTCTGCACCTATAACTCAGATGAACTCACACTATTTTTCTCCCCCTATTTCCAAAACTTCCCAAAGAACTTCAAAGATACTTTATCCAAGTTGGTGTCAGACCTCCTTCCTAAACCCTTTCTTTGTAAACCACTAAGGCAACGCCATTTTGTATTCGATTACAGAAGCGTCCAACTTTTTAAACCTGTGTTTAAAAGCCTATTTAAAAAAAACCCAAGCAACAACAACAAAAAAAAACAAACACCAAAAGCACTAAAAAAACTAATTTCTGTTTCACAGCAGAAATAATCAGGGGTACTGCTGCTACCCCCTAAGCAGAATCAGGCACAGCAAGGACAGTCCCAGGCCTTCTCCTCATCTCTTGCTGCTGCTGTTTTTCAGTAGCTCCCCCCCTTCAACTTTGTGCTACATTAAAAGGAAGAAAACGTCCCCAGTGCTTCTGTTCCTGCTTCCTTGACTATCCATTAAATCCTGTCTCAATATAACTTAAGCACAAAGTTCTTTCCACATGTACCGCAGCATACACTGAACTGAGTCCACAGTTGATACAGTCATTGGCATGCTTGAAGTTCAAGCCCTTCCTTATCCTGTGGTAACTTGTTCAAATACCTACACTTTTAGCTATAAATGGAAGTTGAAAACACATGCTGCTAAGGAGGAGGGAGATTATAAAAACATTAATTTACTACTCGTTTTCTTTTTAGCTGAGGAAAGTACAGCAGAATCCAAGTTGTTCTGTTCCACAGTGTTACCAAAAATATGCAGAACACAGTGCTTGGCAGATGCTGCCCTCTCCCACTACAGTGTCTCTTCAGACCACAAAAGATGGGTAGAAATTCTTACATTTTTTTATTCAAGCCTACTTAGTGAGAAAAACACTGCTGACTTGCACTTCCCTGATGCCTAAATACTGAAAGCAAACCCAGTCAGGGCAATAAGAACTATCCAAAACAGGAAAAATCACCATGTACCTTTAAAGAGATTGGACACAATCCAATACACTTGTATTCAGTAATTGCTAAAACAGTCATGCACCAAATGAAGCATCAAGGTTCAATCACCTCTTAATAAGCATATAAACATTCAGAATTTCTATCTGGATTGGCCTTTTCCTCCTCCAAAATGACATCAAAATAAAGAGCACTGTATCTAGTACTACCTTCACAGTTCATGAGGTTTAATCACCAGTAATACCTTTTTTTTGAACAAAGTATTACTTCAGCTGTGACAGCCAGAATATTTTAAAAATTGAAAATTTGTGATTCTAAGAGACTAAATTTATCCACAATATCTCAAACTGGCATTTTGGCCCAATATGATCTTCTATATATTAAACCATCTCAATAAAAAAAAAATAAAAAAAATTGATGCTTTAGAAGTTGTTTTTAAATATTTAGAATCAGACTCTGATCTCAGTGATTTTGGTTCATTGGTGGTATCCCATGATACCAGTGCATCTCCTAAACATAAGATATTGCTTTTTAATAGCTCCATTAAACATGTTTCAAGATACAAAACAATTTTGTGATGCCTGGGGGAATGAAAAAAGAAAGGGAAATTACGCTATGTGTAAGTCAATTATGCTATATGTGAGTCAACGCTAGCTCCTCTTCATTCTCTAAATATCTACACAGAAGACCGTTTCGTAACTGCATTCCGCCTTGGACTTTTTGGTGGCACATAATCATTAATTATTTCTTCCTCCTAGACTCAAAATTAAAAAAACAGAGGAAAACTATCTAGTTTTTAATAGTTCATGGTAGGTGGTATATTAAAAACCTACTACATATTCAAACAATACTAATGTAATCTACAAGAGAAGTTTGTAAGGGTGGACATCACATTATCCACTACCATCCAAATAGTTTTGCTTATGCAAGCAGCATTTTTCATCATAATTTAATATTCCCAGCCATGGAAATGACAGTGAGATTCATTCATTTATTCTTTAAAATATAATACATGGGAACTCAGACAAAAACTCCGTGTGTGATTGTGCTAATACATGGCTTCTGGGAAGAGACTACTTACAAAAGGATGATTCAGCCTCTCTTTGTGTATTTGTTCTTTCATTCTTCTGCAACTGAACATAAATTTCGATTAATCATTCCAGCATTTTGCATTATCTCATTTTGCACGTCACGCATAAATGACTTTTGGACTACTGAACTAGGACCTGTTATGGGTTGTTTGGCGGCAAGGGAGGGGTTAAGGTGTCAGCTCAGTTTCTTTAAATGACTCTTTTCAAGTCAGCCCCAGCCCCTCCCCC
The DNA here is from genome assembly GCA_011057875.1 of Pterocles orientalis. Classification (NCBI taxonomy): domain Eukaryota; kingdom Metazoa; phylum Chordata; class Aves; order Pterocliformes; family Pteroclidae; genus Pterocles; species Pterocles orientalis. The sequence goes on along the minus strand of WKFP01014843.1, from coordinate 12,437 downwards.
CCCAAGCGTTTGGTAACAGGGGGAGTGGGGGAAGGGACACCACGCTTAGCCTTTTGTAAGAAACTGGAAGGCAGGGTCCCGCTCAGGATGGACCCGCCCCAAGCCAGGCCCCAAGCCAGGATCAGCCAATTGGTGCCTCTGCGAATAACATATTTAGGAAAAAGCATAGGACAATAACTTTGGCGTGGTGCATGGCACGGACAGCCGATCCGGTCCGTCTAGTCCCCTGCTTGGCTTCTGCGAACAATCTGCTGTAGCCCAGCCCCCACCATGGCTCGCCCAGGAGCCCTTCTTCCTGGGAGCTGATGAAGACCTCCAATGGCAGAGAAGAGGATGCTGGAAGAGACGGCTACGCAGGCACTGAGTTGGCCCATGGAAGAGAACACTCTTAGCATTTTCCCATGCCAAGTGGTGAAAAGAAACAGCAGCCATGGAGGACCCTACACTGGACACTGAAACTAGAAGCCTCACCGGGTTGGGGGAGTCACCTGGAGACTGAAGCCCCATTGGAACATGGCAGCCGGGAGAGAACAGCTTGAACTGACTGTAACCCCCCCCACCTTTTTCACCTAATTGCCGTCGGGGGGCGGGGTTGGGGGGGGGGGGGGG
>WKFP01014842.1:3849773-3866396 GCA_011057875.1 Pterocles orientalis | reverse complement strand
TTCCGATTGGGCCTTAATGAAATATTTGTCCTCCCTCGGTGCTTTTTTTTAACCCGTGAAACCCAAGTTAAAGTTAGAAGGCCATGGCTTCACGTGCCACAATCAGACCTTTCACTGAAGCTAGAAATAACCATAATTTGTCATATAGCAAGTGGGTTTAAAAATACCTCGCTGTCCTTTTTAGGGCACATATTTCATATGTCTGTCTTCATATTTCCTTGCCTTTACTCTGCATGAAGGGTCTCTTGTTCTTCCTGTTCCTCTGTGTACCTGTGTCTGGGTGCTTCTTTGGACCCTGAAGCTTCAGAGACATGAAGGGCTATGGTCAACTGTAGCAGAACTCCTTGTTTGCATTCACCAACGTTGACCCCTTCATCTAACGACTCTAGGTGTCTCAGCTTCTCTGACTTCTGTGGTGCTTGGGGACATGGGTTAGTGGGTTGGGTGGGGTTGGGTTGACGGTTGGACTTGATGATCCTTGAGGTCTTTTCCAACCTTCATGGTTCGATGATTCTAACCCTCCTCCATACATTTCCTGCTAAGTCGGTCACTAGAGGTTGGCAGAACAAAGAGGTATTCTGTGCAAACTTCAGTGCTCTAGACCTCAAGACTTTCAATTGGAAAGTGAATGATGAAATGACCAGGCTGCTTCTTTGGATCCATTTCTACTGGAAAAATGTCACACTGAAATCCTAACAATAGTGAAAATTCAACTGCGTATTTTTTTGGCAATCTTGGTCCATACAGATGGTTCTTCAGGAAGTAGAATCTAGGATGCACTCAGCTGGGTATCAAATCTCAATTGGTTTAACCAAATCCTCAGTTAATGGCCGTAGACTCATGAAACAGCCCAGGTTGGAAGGGACGTTGAAAAAAAATCATCTGATCCAACTTTTTAATGGGAAAGGGAGCCTAAATGAGATTATCTAGCACCCTAGCACCCTGTCCAACTGCATCTTGAAAACCTCCAGTGATGGGCACTCTACCACATCCCTGGGGAGGTTGTTCCAGTGATTGATTGTTCTTACTGTAAAAAATATCTTTCTTCTATCAGGATGAAAAGGTCTTTTGCTTGTATTTAATGTCTGATTCTGGTAAACTTTAAGGATGGGTCTCTGGACATGTTCTTTTCTTCTTTCAAATATTTTTATTCCTGTGCAGGGTTGGTTTTTTTCCTCTTTTTTTTTTTTTTTTTTTTTTTTTTTTTTAATTTTATAAAGGGAATCTTTTCAAGCTGTGCATGAAGTGAACACAGAAAACCAGAACTCCTAGTTCTCTAGGACACCCCTGTTTTCCTCATTGAGAGATTTTATTACAGTTGATAATCCAGGACATTGCTCGACATATTCACAAGTTACTTGGACAGCCAAGTACAATGTTCTCTGTGTTTTCTTTAATCCCTCCCTGCTTCCATTGTACCTTCTTTTCCTTCTGCCTGCGGTGGGGCCCCGTATTTGGGACCTTGCGTTGGCAGCAACTTCAACAGAAATCAAAGATTGAATTGCTCCAGAAGCAGCAAGGTTAGAAAGTCCTGTTACGGTAGCAGAACGTCGCAGTTTAACAACTGTTGTGCCAAGAGGGACCAAATAATCATTTCAGCTGGAAGCTCATCTCTAATGGAAGCCAACGCATGCTCCTCTGGGTTCCTTGCACGAGTAACTTGCCGGTTACAAAGGTAACTGTCCCTGCTCTCAACTTCTGGTCAGCTCGCGTCTCGAAGCATTATGCCTTTGGCAAGGAAAATAGAAAAGCATTATGCTGAGGAAAGGATGAGCTTCGTGGTGTTACATCCTCTTGATCCTATACAAATTGCAGAGATTAAGGTTCCCATTTTTCATACTTACTGGTGGAGATAGTGTTTCTTGTCCTGCGTCCTGGAGCCATTCAACATAGTTTTAGTCTAAGGAAAGCATCTCCCTTTTTAACTTTTTTTTTCTTTTTTTTTTAAATTATTTGTCCCAAGTTAAGAAAGATGGTGGAGAGGACATTCCTCCTGACTCTTGTCAGAGGTTAGCTCACATCCTGAAGATTACAAATACCATTTTCCACAGGTTTTACCCTAGTTACAGTGTCTATCTCACATCTCTAGATATTATTCTTTTCCACTCTGCACATAGTGCACACAGAATTTCTTTGGCCCTGGATACACTGGTCTGTGGTGGAGATCACAAACAGTTTGTACCAGGCACAGTCTACTTGCCGTTTCTGAGAGAAGAAAATGAGAAGAATCATTTGAACAGGTCAAAAGGAAAGCCACTGGGTTCAAGTGTTGATGGGAATAATGGTATCATAAAAATTAGCGGGAATTGTACCTGGTAGTTGGTTCTCAGTGACTGTGGGGAATTTTTTATGGGCGAGTTCTTGGCTCATCGACATCTTGCATCCTACTGGAAGCCAAGGGCACCTTTGAAATTCTAAGAAAATCCTGCTGAAGGCAGACCCGTTTGTTGTTCTATTACTGAGCCAAGAATTTGGCCAGAGGTGTCAAACTCGAAGCTATTTCTTAGCTTTGTGGTAGTGTAGATGTTTTTTGGTTGCCTCAATCACAAATAGTTACTAGACTGGAAGGAAAATTATATTTGAGCAGGATTCCTAAAGGTTTTCCTTGCAACATTTGAGAGGTCTTGCAGCTATCTAGACCTGGTCAACTGCCATTTGGCAATCAGTGAACTGGATCTACCAGTGGATGGTTGCTAAACTGTAGAAAGTAGTCTTGTGGGGAAGCCTGTATCCTGCAGATTCGAGGTCGTGTTATGTTTACACAAAGGCAGGAGACATTTTAGAAGCACTCAAGTACAATGAAATTTGTTGTAGTCTGGTGGAGTCTTTTAGCATGAGGCATTAAACAAGCAAAAGACTTGCTACTTTCTCTGGAACTGAGCAGTCCTTCCACACCACTGTACCTATTCCTGGGGGAAGTTCTAGAACCTGTTTCAGTGATGGACAAGTTCTGGGTTTTGAGGAAGGACATGAGAAGGCGCTTGACACAGAAAACTTTCATTGCTGCTGTTCAGTATAGTGAAAAGACCTCAAGGACCATCAAGTCCAACCGTCAACCCAACACCACCCAACCCACTAACCCATGTCCCCAAGCACCACATCTACACGTTTCTTGAACCCCTCCAGGGATGGTGACTCCACCACTGCCCTGGGCAGCCTGTTCCAATGCCTCGTCACTCTTGCAGTGAAGAAATTTTTTCTAATCTCCAGCCTAGACCTCCCCTGGTGCACCTTGAGGCCGTTTCCTCTTGTCCCATCACTTGTTCCTTCAGAAGCAGATCATCTCCTGAACTTTAATGAGAACAACACTTGCAGGGGGGCCTTTAGTCTAGACTTGAGGAGGGAGAATGGGCTTTTACAAGGGAGTCTAATCCAGATGGAGGAGGTACAGCCAGTTCCATGTGCTGGCTTTTCTCTGCCATCTGCATTGCAGTGTTTATATTCTTGGAACGGAGGACATCCTGGTATAAACCCGTGTGTGCGTGGGTATTGGAACCAATAATTAGCAGTGCTAGTCTTTGGTGATCTCGGTGCCTAGCATGTCATATGAACTGAATTTGTTCATTCCATTATCCGCTTTTTCATTGTGATACCATTCTGGGTGGTCCGGTATTAGCAGTGTTTTGGGAAGGCGTTGCTGTGGCTATGTGATCATAATCAATGGGTTCAAAGGCAAACTCATCCCTCTGAGCTGAACGAGAATGCAGAGCAAGCACAGGAGAATATATTTAAGGTCGGAGAATTTCTGATGCTTTCTCTGGGCTTGATGTCTGGCCATAGAAGGCATTGCCAGTGCAGATTTGACTATTATTCTTTATAGCTAAGCTCCAACGAGGAGCAAAAGGAGAAGCTGCTGCTGCTCCAAGGAACTTTGAGTAGAAACAAGCTGAGGATACAGGAGAATTTGCGTGAGCAGTTCTGGTTCAAGAAGCAAAAGCAGGACTGGGGTTGTCTTTTATGCAATGATGTTAACACTGTTTTACTGCTTGGAAGAAGAAGAGTCTGGTGTTTCAGGAGCCTTGTCCAAGCGGGATTTCAGGCTGGACAAGACATTATGGCGAGTTCCCCAAACACTTTCTAGCTAAGAAGACTGTCCTGGTACGTAACTGTTCCAACACACTGCTTTGGTGGAACGGAGGGTTTAGCTCCAAGGTAAACACTTGTTGGCTTCCAGTTTCCTGGGGAAAATGTTTTTCGTTCAGTACTGAATTGCGATTAACCCCTAAGTTCAGTAAGAAGGTGGAAGTGACTATTGTGCTGGTCTCATTTCCCAGGGCTGAAGGCAGACATGCCACCAATGAATCCCTGCCCTGTCTCCCCAGACACACAGCCCGCTGACCACAGAAGCCAGGGACAAATGAAGCCTCAGTAGTCTCGCTCTGCAATGTGTAACAGGGCAATGGCATGCAAACAGAAGCGTATCTTCATCCAGGGATATGCTCAAGCTAGAACGTTGCCTCTGCTCTCTCCACCTCTGCTCTTTTGGAAGACTGACGTCCTCTCATCAGGCAGAGGTGTTGGGCAGGGATGACCCATACAGGAAAGCAGTAAGGCTTTCTGCTTGTCTTTGAAGCTGTACCTGTTCTGTTGGTGCCATTGTGTGCTTGTTCTGTGCTTGCCTGGTAGTTTCAGGTTGTCTGCAGTGATGAGCTTTGGAATTGTCTCAGTACCCATCAGTGGTGGCCAACGCAGAATTTCAGTGGCTGGCATGAAGGTGTATGATGCCGAAAGGCAATGAACGGCTGCGATACTTTAACCTGTGCTCCTGTAGAAGAATCCACCTTGTGTAGGGTGGCTGGAAAGTAATGAAATAAGGAATATTTCCATTTGAAAACTTAGAGATGTACAAGTAAGGGAGCCAGATGTTGGTTCTGCTAACACTTGCTGAACAACAGTGAATCCAGCTGCAGTTTTCTGAACACCATCTGCTGTTCCATTTTCATAAATGAAAGAGTCCTGGGCTACTCCAGTTGTTCCAGCACACATAATCTAACTGAGAGGAAAAAAAATGTTTGGGTTTACCCAGTCATTGTATGGACCTCTGGTGCACCTATCTTTGCCCGTGTCTCTGCTCATGTACGACCATACAGTGCTGGGTTTGGACAGCTTATTCTCTTTTCTCTTCTGCAAAATGTCAGTTCATAAAACAAGCTGAAGAATGTTAACAAGGGATGCTTCTCTGACAGCTGTGTGATATGCTGCTATCTTGCATGGAAAGAATATGCACGGAGTCCTCCAAAGTTTGTGTAGACACAGTCCATGTGCCTTGTTGAAGACACAGAGGAATTATGTTACAAGCCTCACTTTCCAGGAAAAGTAGGATGTAAGTCCAGGCTTAACTTTTTGCCTTGCTGGCGTTACGTTCCTCTCGTGGCTTTCATCCTCGCAATAGCTAAAGGAGATCTTAGCTGGATGTTTTGATCTGTCGTTATTAAGCAATTCCAGGGTAGAGCTGAAGGAGCTGTAGCCTGAAAATAGAGGGAGGAAAGTAGTATCCATCAAGGATGGCAGAACACATTTTGGTTGTAACACAATGTGTTTATTTTGTAATTGGACCAGAACCCCAGTAGATGTGTTCTTGGATGTCCTCTGTTCAGATTCAGGCAAACATGCCACTCATCAGAAGATGCTGATAGGTGTTCTGTGTGCTATATAAAAATATTTCCAAATCACTCTTCTATTTACTTTGCATGAATCTGGGAATTGCAAAATTGTTCCCTGCAATCTTATCTGTGAATTGGGGTTGGATAGTCCGGGATTAGTTGTTTAGGGAGTCGGAGAGAAGCGCACGTGGCTTTGGCACATGCACGTAAGATGTATCTTACAAGGCTGCTGGCCACAGAGGAATTTCTGTGGGTAAATAAGATTTCTGCCTCAAGGGCTTGTCCATATGGCCCCTTTCACCAGCACTAATTCCACTTTAGATTAACTGCGCAGCACGAATGTGGGTCAAAGCCTGGATTGTTGGGAGAATGAGTTCTCGCTCGCAAACTGCTTCCCACAGAAGTACTTGTTGGCAGCTGAGATCATAGCGCTCACGCTCCTCACAATAACCCACTTTGAAATGTATTTAGAGAGGGGTCTTGGCAGTCTGCTTGCTGCTTTTCCATACGGAGCTCAAGCCCTGGTTTGTAATCCCGCTCAGCGTGTCGAGGCGGTTGCTGCGAGCCAGCATCTTCTCTGACTTTATATAGCACAAGGCAAGGCGTCTGCGCTTGGACCAGCAATACTGACCACTTTGGGGAGCGTTTCCCCCTCTTTCTTTAGCACGAGGAGGGGAACCACTCTTTGAAGCGCTGCATTATTTATTATAGAACCATCTGATGGGTTCTTTCTGGGAGATAGAAGGGGGAGGAAGGAAGGAGTGGATCTCATGGTGTCCCTGGCTTGAATGTGTCCATGGTTCCAGTGAAAACCCTTTCTTGCTTTTCTTTTTCTTTTGCCCACTCTACTGATGGCAAGAGCCCTGCGTTGCAGTCAGTCGTTCCTGAACCTGCAGCTAGTTTGGTTCTCTCCTGTTATGTCCGGATTCCTTATGGGGGTAAATATAAAACCGAGCCATAAATCGCCCGCTTCACCAAGCGGATCAAAGCTACCTGGCGAATAACCTTTTGGGGATTTTTTTGTTTGTTTTGTTTTTTCTTGGTTAAGTCAGAGCCCAGTTTCTTTTGATACATTCTCAACTTTTTCCCAAATTCACTCGTTCTTCTCACAAAGAGAAACTCCTCTGACCCAGACCTGGAAGCGCCTTAAGCACAGGCTGCCTGGAGCAGTTGAAAGTGTAGGTTAGAGGCTGGAGCCTGCCCAACTGCAGGAGAACAGAGGTACGATTGTTTCAGTGCCACCAGCCCTCCCGTACTTGTCATCAGCCTCTTTCCTTCCCCTCTGGATAGACACAAGAAGGCAGGGTGTCCCAGGCTCCAAATGCTTCAGCATCCTGCTTCTGAGCGGTGCAGAAGTCAACACACCTGGGGGAGTTTGCTTTCCTTAGTTTAGCCCATGGAGGAACGATGCTCGTGCTGCACGCAGTCCCGCTTGCAAAGGGATTCCTGGCAGTTGTGGGAAATTGGGTCTAGAGGGTTGTTCTAAAAAAATGGATGGTCTGCATGGCACAGGGGATGAGCGGTCGTATAAAATCGTGTATTTGCTACGCAAGGTTGTAAAACGCTTTGGGATGATTAAAGGACAAATATTACGGGGCTAGTTTTGTTTTTCTTTCTTTATAAAAGCGCACTTTATTTTCTGCTGCTGTTTCGAGACCACCGTACCAGGAACTTTCTGCAGTATTTTCCCATCTTTTTCTCCTTACGAATGCAGGAAGCACAAAATATTCTTCTGGCATTTGAGCTGCAGTTATTTTGAGTGGCTCCAAACAGAGGGAAATGTGTTTCTGTGGTAGTTGCTGCAGAGAAAGAATTTTGCTGAAATGTCTCTCCCCCACCGCCCTTTGGTGGCTGCAGAAAAGAAGCCAGTGTTTGAGGCCCCAGCTCTGTGCATCTGCTGGATCAGTTTAGGCCAATTTCCCCCCCCTCCCCTTCCCCTCTTTCCATTAGCAAACTAGATATAAAACAGAAGCCATTGGATAAATAGGAAAAATGTGTAGCAGAGGAAGCCCTTGTGATTAGGGAGCTGTTAACCAGTTATTTCATGTCCGGCTTTCAGTGTATTTATAAAAATGATGCTATTCAGTGACACGTCGAATTACTATAAATGGCATTGGCTCCGTCGCTTTCTCATGGAAGCCAGCTTGCACTTTATTTTTAACCGGAGCCCACTGATTATTTTTAAAGTTCGGGTCCTACTTGTGAAAGTGGCTAAAGTGTGGGCGATAAACATCGAATTTGCTCAGAGCCTGTGCTGCCAGTGTGCTCCAGAAGCACGTTGGGAGAGAGCAGCTTGGTCAGTGTCCATTGTGAGGGGGATGCCTGATTGATGTGATTAGTGGCAGCTGCAGGATTTGATTTTTGCCATGTGGAAGCTTGTCCATTAGGAGCTAGCCTAGGACCCAGTAAACTCCTCCCCACCACCACCACTTTTTTTTTCTTTTTTTTTTTTTTTCCCATTGATCGCCAGCAGCTGTCACATCGTTACACGCATTTATAATGTTCCTCGTTGAGACTTCACGGCGTGCACATGGTTTAAATCAAGGGCTTCACAAATAGGGGGAGCAAAAGCATCAGCACTCCCTACCTGCCTCCAGCAACGTGCTTGTAAACTACAGGGACAGGGAGAGAGAAAAATACTGCTCGTGGCAAAGCGCCGGGGAGTTCTGGGTCTCCAGTTCAGGCGATGCTCTGGACAAGGAGGTGAGTCTTGCATTGTGGGCTAAATGTGGTGAGGCGTTGGCTTCCATGCCAAAATTCTAGAAGAAAATTCACAGGACAGAAATGGTCTGTGTTGCGATACCCGAGGGAGATTCTCGAAGCTGTCTTTGGCATTTCGGGGCATCTGGCGGGTCTAGTCCGCTCGATGAGTGGGGGCTAATCACTGACAGCTCTAGGTGGGAAGGAGACCGTGGCAAGCCTGGGGCACAGCTCGTATCTCCCTTGCTTTGTGTAGGGGGCAGATGGCAACTCTCATCACCCTTGCTGGAGTTTCCAGATAGTCTTCATGGCTGTCACTCTTTGTGAGATACCTGTGGGACCAAAAACTGTCTTAAAGACAGATCCCTCAAGGATCAATGCACTTACAGTTGTTCTACTGTGCATAAAATAGAAACACTTGAAGCTTCGATTGAACTGACCACTCAAAAAAATATTGTCCAGCACAGTGATTTTTGCAGTGGGACAAAAAGAGTGTGTGAGCTTGGTCTGTCTTTCCCTTCTTCATATTCTGTGATTCTGGGAGAACCAGTGCATCGTAGAAAATGTTGCTTTCAGAGCATTCAGCTTGTCCTTGGTAGCCATCCAGTTTGTGTGTCTCGAGAGATATCCTTCTTCATAATATTTACATTTAATATTCTGATTGGAATGGGGAAGACAGCTTTTGTTCGTACGTTGCTGGGATGAGAAATGGAGAGTCTCTAATCATACCAGAGGACAGCCTAGTTGCTAACAGGCTGCTTTCTAGTCTGGAAATTTTATAACCTACTTAAATAAACCTCAGCCAAGAGGCACTTCTTTTTAATAGAAGATGCGTTTGTCATGTCTCCTCTGCTTATTCAAGTATTGCTATTGAAGTAAGCAAAATATAATTAAGAATAATTGAAATTAATTAATTTTGACTTACTTTTAGTTTTACTGCTACCATAGTTGACAGCAGAATGTAGTCCTTACAACCATCTAACGAGAAAATGGGTTTGCCTTGCCCATGCCTCAATTTCATCATCTGCCGGATGGAGGGATGATTATGTTGCTTTGAAATTCTGTTTACTAAAGAAAAAAAAATTATTTTTGTGATACAGTACCCCTTCCTAGCTTGTGGTTATTTGCTTACTCACTAATACCCTTGATTTAGTAACTTCGTGACTGTCAAGACACTGCTTGCATGCACTGACTCACTAGAAGGTGCCCTCTGGTATTTTGGTTAGGTGGTGGAAGGATAAAGAAGAGGAAAGAAGATAAAAGGAAAAGTCAGCCCATCCTTGGTTCAGCATCCTGCTTGCAGCCCAGCATGGTTGCGCTGGAATCCTGCTGCTGGAATGTCCTGACATCACGGTGTTTATTTCCACCGCAGCCCTGAAATGTAAACAGGACATCATTGGATGCTGATCCCAGGGGCAGGAAATGACTGAGAATCCTGGGCTCTCGGGCTATTGGTAGGACACAAGGAAGCGAATTTTACAGGAGGGTTGGCGTACGTAACCAGCGGCGCTCTGGACCACGCGTCAGAGGAAGTGTTTTGAGGAAGGGTATCTGATGTGTCTGTATGGGGAGGAACAAAACAGCGCTGGTGGCAAAAGAAGTACATCAGTATGCACAGCAACCTGTAGGACGTTGGGCATACTGGGGTACTGGGAGCATCCTGTTCAAATGGGATGAAAGATAGAGTGCCTTGAGCTGGAAATGTATACAGAATAACTGGCAGCTTATCACTGGGGTATTTCTTTTCCCCTGTGACTTAAAATGCCAACTGAGGAACGTGAAAGTAGCAGAGAGGGGTCTGTGCAGCATCTCGTGCTCCAGCCCCACAGCCCAGAGGGCGCGGATGGGAGGCAGCAAGTCGGGCAAATGTGGGTTTAAGCGGTTTGATGTGCTAGAAAGCCAGCTCTGCTTCTCTTAGGCAGGCCTAAATAAATTAATGGCATGAGGATAGTATTGAGCTTCCAGTCGTTACTCCCTCCCCCTGCAATGGAAGGGGGCACGCACAGCTTGCATAGGATGGTGTGTGCTGTGCTGGGTTTGGGAAAGAGGGAGATGAGCCGTAACGAAGCTATCGCCACGTGCTGGGGGCACTTGAGGCTCACATTGCTGGGAAGAGGGCTGCACCCCACTTGTATGCTGCTAGAAGACCTTGACTCTTCCACGCAGCCGCTGCTAATGCCTCCTCTGTAGTACCCCTTGTAGCAGTAGAGACAGAACTGTGTTGTAATGAATATAAAGGGGGTCCTTTATGGGAGCTGCTAAATGCACACAGACCTTGTAATTCACGCGGGCTCTCCAGACTGGCTGGCTGCTGCCTGGTTTTGCCGCACAAGGTCTCCCTAAGTCTTGGTCTGGCGTCTGTAGCGAGAACAGGACTGGCTGAAGAGAAAATTAATCACATTTTCTATGCTGGGAGTGTTGTGCGCTGTTTTCTGTAGTGACTCTCCCCTGGGTGAGTTCTGCAGCAAAGCATCATTTTAAGGTTGGCATCTTCCCACTGCTCTCGTGAGCATCTTGCCGGCCCGGTTGCCAGCGGTGATACCTTTTGAACAAAGTGCTCTGGGCTATGCCTCCACTGTGCTGCTTGGGCTGGGTTTCCATCAGGATCTGAAATTGGAAATTTATTACTTGGAAGTGGTTTTTAAAGGTGCAACTGACACCGGTTTCTTATTACTTACCGGGTCCTGAGGGCAGAGTTACATTCCTGACGCTGTTGTAGGTGTTAATGATTTCATCAATTCGAGAAGCGCAGAGCCCTGAACTCTGCTCTTGGCAGCTAGTAAAGAAGGGAAACTGACTTTCAAATATTTGGGTTTTAAAAGTTGGAGGGTTTTTTTTTTTTTTTTAATGGTGTTTACATGATCAAACTGGAATTTTTGGGATGAACGTCCAATTGGAACTAAGAGAGTTTGTTATCTACTCGGTTCTTAGAAATCAAATTGCTAGGAAAGCCTCAGCGAGCTGCTGGAACTGGTCTGGCCAAGCAACCTCTGTAGCTGCAAAACAACAAGAATCTGGGAGTGGGCCTGCTGTGGGTGCAGGACTAAGAGTTTCATTTGCTTGGTATGTTTTTTTAATGCCTCAATCAGGAAGGATATTATTATGCAGATCCCAGGATTTTTTTCTGTATTACTTTCAGTTGCATGCAAATAGCTCAAAAAAAAAAAAAAATACAAACCCAACCAAAAACCTTGCTCTAAATCTGGCGAGATTCCAGGATGTGGTTTTTTTGTTTTGTTTTTAGAATAGCTTCTGTCTTGTGTCAGGCAGGAAGATGGCATCATGGACCAGGACCAGGATTTAAAGTCAGAATTAACTGGCGTTACTCTGGGCTCTGCCGTTTGCTCGCGGTATGATCTTAAGCAGACCATCATTCTCTTCATATCTGTGTTGTGATATCCTTCTGTCTTGCCAGGTTGCCATGAGATATAACTTCTGTTCTAAACTGGAAGAAGTGTTTCGATCCAAGTGACCGTTGTAGTAGATGGAGGTTATGGAATTGATCATTGATTAATTGATAGAAGAGACTCAAAAGCTTATCCTGTAATTATTTGTAGAGGTGCTTAAGAGGTGACTTGTTGATCACCATCAGCTGAACAGAGAACATTTGGCAGTAGCATTTTTCAATCTAGGAAATGTCAGTCAGGGCCCAGGCTCTGGAAATTGAAACTTGGCAGATGATGCACAAATCTCTGAAGTGAGAGATGGTTTACTGAGGGTTGCGGTAGATTTTTCTACTGCTGGAAATCTTTAAGTCAAATGAGATGCCTATTGAAAAGTTATATTTGATGTTACTTGATGGCAATCCTGTGGCCTGTGCTATGCATGAGGTCAGACTGGCTGATGGGTACAACCCTTGTGGCTTTAGAGTTCATCAGATTGTCTATCAGATTCCACACGCGCCTTAAAATTGTGGATTTTTGTTATTTTTGTTTTGAAATGGGAATTGAAAAGTAGGAAGGTTTGAGCATATCAGCTTGTGGACACAGCTGGAGATCATCCCTGCTCTGCTGTCCCTGTGGCAATGATTGATACAGGGCATTCATATGTCTTTGATTTTATTTTTTTCATCTAAGTATTGTACCATTCAAAATTGTTCAGCAAAAGAAGAGATCCTTGACTGACTGCTTGGTTGCTCTCCATGCTTCACGTACCGTCTAGCAAGTCAGATGGAGACCCGCTGTTGCTTTCCCCCCGTACGCTAAGGCACAAGGCAACTGGCCCAGTGGCTCTTGTTTATTCTGTCTCCCACTGTTGGGCTACGCGACCTGTTCAGAGTGGATGAGGCAGCTCAGGGGTAAAGTAGGACTCCATATTCCTGACCAAACTGGCGGCCAAATGATGGCTGCAGCTGAAGGAGGGCAGCTGGTAATAGCCTACAGGTGTTGAAACTGGAGAGGATAATCACTTGGCTGTTTGAGTGGCTATTCTGAGAAGACAGGCTAGGTCTTGGTAAGCGTTCATCTCCCTTACTGACACTGGTGGTTAGACTTTTGAAAGAGCTCAGTGTCTCTCATGCAATTTTTTCCATTAAGAACTTCCCCTGAAAAGGTCTGTCCTCAGAATTGCCAAATTTTGAAGGAAACATCATTTCCCAAATGTTTCCACGTCCTTATGAGAGCTGGATATTTCAAAATTTGTGACAAATCACACCAGAAACATGTATTTATTTAGAACTATTTCCTTCTTTCTTTTTTGCTGATGAATGATATGCAAGAAATCGTGAAAGATTTTTCTGAGTTTTTTCTTCTATTTATTTCTGTTGCGTTCAGTAAAAGTGGGAAAGAGATTGGTAAAGGGGAAATATTTTTTTTCTTAAAAAAAAGGAAAAAGAAAAAACAAAGACAACTCAAAAGACATATAGAATTCCCAACATTAAAATAGCTTGCTTCTTTTCCAAAGGATTTTTTTTTTCTTTTTCAAGACAGTTCTTCTTTAGACTTCTTTTAAGATGCATTTGTTTTGGAAATGTGCCTCCTGTTTTGCACTGAAATGGAAGCTGGATAGTTTTGTGAAAATCTGCTCTGATGGCATGGGCAAATATGTCTTTACAATTAAATTTTAATTATTGAAATTCAAGTGTCTTCTACACGCATGGCAAGCGAAGGTCGCAGTTCATACGTATAATCCTCTTCTTGCACATGGCGGTGGTGAAGAGGGCTAGGCTGCGGGGCGGACTGATAAGATCGGCGCATTTAGAAAAAGGATTTCCTGCATTTCCTCTAAATAGTAAAACGTTCCTTTTATGGCATGCAGTTGAACAGAAAAAGCATCGACTAATTGAGATGTTCTCTTCAATTAATCCCTGGTTTGAATGAATGCCCTGAAGGGCCGCAGACAACTTGGAGAGGCCAGGCTAGCTGATTTTTCAGGCTTTGTTTCAGGTAAGCCGTTAGAACGGTGGTGTACCAAATCCTTCTTACTCCTCAGGGACTAATTCCATGACATGGGCGGATAAGCTCAGCTACGGCACGTGATAGGCCTGGCCCCAACGGAGGTTGGGTGGTTGGGCTGGAAGGAATCCTACAGCATCTCCTGGGTGTGCTCTAGCAGATGACTGTCCTCAAGAGACCACCCTGCTGCATGGAAAAGGATTGCCTGAAGAGAGAGAACACCCAGCACGTGGTCCTTGGGGGCTACGGTGTTCTTCTGGCATAGAAGCCCTATTTTAGGATAACCTAAAATGTAGTTGCGTTGACGCTTGGACTTGATGATCCTTGAGGTCTTTTCCAACCTTAATGATTCAATATAAGGGTTGCTTTTGGTTTTTTCCCCCCATCTTTTCCATGCTTAGAGATAAAAATCAAGCTGTCTCGAGGGGAAGCACTTCTGATTTTGAAATGTTTCTCACAAAGCCACCCCCTGAGGGCTCTATCGGAGGCTTATCTGATAGATAACGTGTGCAGTGCGGGAGGGTGGCAAGTCAGGGCCAAGCGTACGCTCACTTGGCATGTGATGCTTTGGTGAACGAGAGATTGTGTTTGACTTTAGGATCCATGGGGAGCAGCTTTATCTGCAGCACTGGGGTGGGAGTTAAGACCCCTTTCTTCAGCCCTGGTTGGGAGGAGGTGTGCTGTGGGAGAGCCACGGGCAAGAGAAGAAACCTAGGAAGTCGTACAGGGTGGAGAGTGTGAGGGAGCAAAGATGAGCTGGTTGCTACTGGAAAGCCATCGTTTCCAGCCAGGTTTCTGTGGAGACAGTCCCTGGTACATGAACTGGCAGATGTTTGGGGAGCTGCACGCTGCTGAGCAGGAAATCATTCGCATTCCTTATCTTCCACACAACAGGCTCAGGAGAAGTCCTGCCGGAAAGCTTGTACCCAGGCTGCAGGGAACAGGGCTTGACCTCTGGGAAAGGGTTTTTCTGGGGTTTTGCTTACAAAAAAATGGAATTAAACTACTTTCTAGGCATTTGCTCTGAAAACCTTCTGATGGGCAAAGACTAGATGGTAGTGGTTAGCAGTCCTGCTGTGGCCAAAATCCCATCCTGTTCCCACAGAAATCAGTGGTCAAACATCTCCTGACTTCAGCACAAGCAGTTGAGGCGTACGAAAGGAACAGTTCTGCAAAGCCCTAAACTTCTGGAGAATTTAAATACAAACCCAAAGTTTGGTGGGTTTGTGGTTTTTTGTTTGGTTTTTTTTTGTTGTTTGTTTTGGGGTTTTTTTGGTTGTTTTTTTGGGTTTTTTTGGGTTTTTTTAGTTTGTATCATCACCAGTTACGAAGACTTATTCCCAAGCAGTGGGGCAATGAGGCTGCAGACTAGCATGTCTAGGGAAGGTCTTTGTTCTGTACATCGACTGGTTCCCTGGTATGGGAACCAGTCAACGTCCAGAACAATTGTGTTTGTCACTGCCTGTGTTAATACAGAGACAGTGTCTATGCTGTGAATGGTACTAGAATTGGGTAGTTTGATGAGTGTTACCAGTCGACTATTTTTTTAAGGTTGCTTCAAAGTTGTGTTGTCTTTAACATCCAGTTTTGAGAAAAGAAGGGGCAGGTTCCTAATGCACCCAATTCCTCGCCTTCTACAAGTATGAGGAGTCTTATTTCAGCTGATTGACACCCTGTCTGTGAATTTTTGTGGTGTGAGAACCTACAATGAGTTTGATTTATGGGAAAATGTACCAGTATTTTTATTTCTAACATACTTCTTCGATGCATGGATCTTTGTTCTGCAGCTTGTTCTTGTCCATCCTTAGCAGATGTTGGCTCAATATTCTCTGGTCGTGTAACCAATCTAGGTCTGTACACAGAAGTAAGTCCCCTGAATGCTTACATAGAGGAGGGGCTTTGCTCGTAGGAGGACTTTTGAGATTTTTGACACTTTGCTCAAGAAAGGTGTACTCTGTTCAGTGGTGCCCAGTGACAGACAAGAGGCAATGAGTAGAGAGTGGTGCACGGGGAAGCAAGAAACTTTTCCACATTGAGGGTGGCTGAGCACTGGCACAGGTTGCCCGGAGAAGTTGTGAGTCCATCCTTGGAAATACTCAAAACCCAAATGGACGTAGTCCTGGGCAGTCTCGAGAGGCCCCTCCCAACCCCAACTGCTGAGATCCATATTGCAGCATTTTCTGAAGAGCCAGCTACCTGCCTGGCCCAGCCTTGTCTCGGAAGCAGCAGCATGAGTCCCAAGGATTTATTGCCTCATCCAGCCTGTGAACCACTTCCTAGCTCTTCCCCCTTTCCTCCGCTCCACGCGGTGTGTGGTGTGTGTGTCTTTTGGCTCTTGACCATGTGAAAGTTCTGGCCCCAGAAGCCACATGTCAAAAAAAATTGGGTCTTCCCTGGAAAGGATTCGAGGTAGTACACGTTGCTTCTGAATGTCCTCTTTAATCCCCCTTGCAGGCCAGAACTGTACCTTTTTCTTAAAAAGGAAATTTTGACTTGTCATTTCGCACTTTCCTTTCTCTCTTCCTCTCCCGGCTGCTCAGAACTCGTTTATCAACTTGTGAAGGAAAGGTGTGTCATGGCTCACCCCACTGCTGCCTGCTCCAACAATTGCTCGGTCTGCCTCTTCAAGAAAACCTACCGGATCTTTCTTGATAATCTGGGGATTGTTTGTTTTTAGTTTTACACTTTGGTGTCTGTAAAGAAAGAAAACTCTTTGTAAATGCATGAAAGAAGCATCGTTCCTTGGGAATTTTTTTCAGTGAAGCTGAAGGCAATGTTTTAATTTTTTATCTTCCTTTCATTTTTTTTTATCTTCCCTTCAACAATTATTTTTTTTTCTATTTTATTCTGTATATTTCATATAGATTAGCCTCTACTGCCTGGTAAAATAATGTGACATAACTTTTTTTTGCCTTTCAGAGATGGAC